>ML677361.1:2070139-2103476 GCA_007922305.1 Dermatemys mawii
ACATTTGTACACAGTATTCAAGATGTGGGCGCACCATGGATTTGTATAAGGGCAATATGATATTCTCCATCTTATTATCTATCCCTTTGTTAATGATTCCTAACATCCTGTTTGCTTTTTGGACTGCCGCTGCACACTGCATGAACATCTTCAGAGAACTATCCACAATGACTCCAAGATCTCTTTCCTGCATAGTTGTAGCTAAATTAGCCCCCATCATATTGTACGTATAGTTGGGGTTATTTTTTCCAAAATGCATTACTTTACATTTATCCACATTAAATTTCATTTGCCATTTTGTTGCCCAATCATTTAGTTTTGTGAGATCTTTTTGAAGTTCTTCACAATCTGCTTGGGTCTGAACTATTTTGAGCAGTTTAGTATCATCTGCAAACTTCGCCACCTCACTGGTTACCCCTTCCTCCAAATCATTGATGGATAAGTTGAATAGGATTGGTCCTAGGACTGACCCCTGGGGAACACCACTAGTTACCCCTCTCCATTCTGAAAATTTACCATTTATTGTGTTCAGTGGTTGCTAAGTAAAGTCCAAGGTATTTAAATGCTTGCACATTAACAGATTTTCTTAGAGGGCATTCTTGTTCATAGTGATACATATTTGAAAATTGGGTTCCAGTTTTATGTTGACAGGGTAGATTGGAGCTAAGATCTATTAGGTGAAATAATAATCTATAGACAATCAAAGTAGCAGCTGCAGGGAGTTTCTCAAGAGCCACAAGAGGCACTGCCTTATCTCCCGGGGCTAAGTGTGCAACCAGAAAGGGATGGTCTAGATCAGTGGTTCCCAAACTTCAATAACCCATGAAACCCTTTCACTAAAATGTCAAGTCTCGTGAACCCCTTCCTTAAAATGAACATTTCCAGGGATTTTCTGCTTTACCTGAGAATAAATTATAAAAGCAGTGATCTTGGAAATATAAAATTTGTTTTTATGGCATGCTTATTACACAGTATTTATTATTATTTATCAGTACAGTATTTTTATTACATTATGAAAACGGCAACACTCTTCCAAGATCTCACTTTCATACGTGTATCACTTTGAATAAGCCTGTTATAAGACAAGGCTCTTTTGTTTCATCAAGGAGTATCAGATGTGAAACAGCATAAAGGTATTTAAGAAGCCAAATGAAAGGATTCCTCCTACACAAGCATTCAGGTCTTGATCAGTCCAGGCAAACAATGCACATTACAACAAAGCTTAAATTTGTTCTTCATAATCGTTTTAAAAACAAGACTAGCTGCCTATTTAACTTTAAAAACAGCACAAAAATATCCACCTCCCTTTCCATTTCTTATAAGGAGTCTTGAAGTTTAAATCTTCTCAGTGTGCTAGAGATGCTTGCTTTAATCTGCTTAGCTCTCAGAAGTTCAGGAGCTCCAGGCTGCTGGCCCTGTGCTGCCTGGGTCCCAAGAGATAGCTCTGTCTGCCATTAGGGAATTTTTTGCCAAGAACCTCCTGTAACATTTTGTGAACCCCAGGGGTCTAGATTCTTTGGAACTACAGAAATCTTGATAGGGTCTGCTCAGTCACTAATTTTTCTCAAGGTAGATAAACTGAATTCAGTGGAGATGATTGCCTGTGTCTTTCAAATGAGGCCTTCAAAACAGAAGTCTGGTTGGCCAAGCATGGCCATTAGTTTCTTCTGCAATTTTAATACAAAAAATGGTTTACTACAGTGTCTTGGCCAAAATGTCATCATCTTCGGGGTTGTGTGCAGAATGCTGATTGGTTTCTGTGCTTTACTTTAGAAAGGAATGCGTTTCAGTGATATATGTGTAATGTTGTAGCCACGTTGCTCCCAGGATCTGAGAGACAAGGTGGATGATATTACCTCACTTCCATGTCTCTCTCTCTTATCTATGAAACATTTATAACCACCTTTTGACAGGTTCAGATTTTCAAATGAATTCATCTTTTGGGGATGATATTTTCCATGCTAGATTTTTGTCTGAGTGAATTACTTTAAAAAGTTTGAGTAAAATTTCTTCAGATGCATTTGATTTCTGTGATGATGACAAAATTACACACTTTAAAATGGCTTAATTCTGAGAGATGGCACGTCAGTCATGTGTCGATGGAAGCTAACAGAGGAACGTAGATAGCCCTCACTAAGGAGATTGTCCAGGACCAAGACTAGGGGTGGGAGTGAGGGAGAACTGGTAGGGTAATGATAAACATTACAAGCAACTGAAGAAAAATCACTTATGGATCATTACTGGGTTGCTGCTAATCTTTTTAATAGAGCCTGATGACACCCTGTCATTTTTAGAACATCACCATAGTGCATGTTCTTTGTGCCTGGCCTGAGGGGGGGAAAAAAGGGTTGGGTCAAGCACATTGGCTGTTGCTAGGACAATCTGCATGAGGGAAATCTGTGATAAGTTCCACAAAGTTCACCCTACAAACGCTATTGTCTTCTCCTAAGTGACAGGAGAAATATAGAAAAACTGCAGTCTTTCTGCAATTTTTGTTGCATTCCTCATTTCTTCTAAACTTCAATTATTTTTTAAAAAACATTTCCGTTGCCAAGAGACATCGCAAAAGATGTGCTACTATTGTACTTCAACCTTGCAGAAAACTATCCTGAGGCAAACTTAGGAGCTGCTCTTGGTAGTGTGTGAACTTGAAAGTCCTAGTGAAAGCTGTCCAAATGCTTATCTGCAATTAAGCACAGGTAACTTTTTTCCTACCTTCCTTTAAAAAAAAAAAAAAAAAGCTGTTAATACAGCATCAAGGTTGCTCAATTAAAATTTGAAAATTGGACAATGCAGGTGTTAAGGCTCCTACGGCAGAGCTAACTTGGCTATGTTGCACATATTGTAGGTTTCATGTTTGTTATAAGCCATGATGTAACATTTATTAAGCAACACAAGTTATAACAAGAAAAAATGGTTGAAAATACTACACATGTACCACATAGTCAGGTTAATGTTGCTATAGAAACCTTTATTTTTCCTTTTGCTTGACATTAACTATGCAATCTCAATACTAGATTGACTTAGATTTTTGCATTTAAAGGGGGACAAACTTGAAATCTAGTTAACTTCACAAAATGGTTTAAATACATGTTCAGGCACTACACCTGTTGCTGAGCCTCCTTGCCAATTTTTATAATTTGACAATCATTTTCCTATTTTTGAACATACTTTCTGTCTCCTGTTGCTATGTGAAGCTCCCGCATAAACAGCTGAACCTGACTGAGCAGGAGAAACAGTCAAGTTGATTATAAACATAGTGCTTTCAAATGCAGAAAGTACGCAAACAGGAAAAATACATATTTTTTCTAATCTTTCTAACAATGATCTTATAAGTTATTTGTAATAGTAGGTTTAAAAAAATCAGAATTGTGATTTAAGTTGAATGATCCTTTAGTCTGTCCAGTTGACCATCTATGCAAGGGTCTTCTGCAGTGTTCTTTGCTGTCGGATCTAAGCAAATTGTTCCTTTATTTTTCTCCTTTACCATAGTTTGTAGAATCTTTCTCTTGCTGTTCTTCCTTTGATACCCTTTTAAAAGCAGATTCGCTTAGCTTCCAGTACTGTTTCAAATACAAATCTGCTCATGAACAGACTTTGGATTGCTTTTCAATATGGGCTTCAATATGACCTGAGCAAACTCAGTGTAGCTTCCTATAAACTCTCCAGGTTTGCACCTATCCCACTATGGTTGCCCAGAGCTAGTGTTCAGGTTTCATATCCCTAATTCATGACAATCTATTACAGTGCCAGTCTGGTTGCCTGCCACCCTTGTATGCATTTTATTGTTGCTGTCCTCAGTGGTTGAAGTCTCTGTATCCTGATTACACGCTAGAAGGTTGAGAAGTGAGCCTGTAAACAATCTCTTAAATAATATCTAAGTGGTAATGACCATGCTCTGGTTTATGCTACAGCAAAATGCACTCAACATGTCCCTGTTATATTTCACCTTGTGCACTTTGTTTTTTTCCCCTCCTTCTGCCAGATACTTCTTTATAACCTGGAAACAGGTCAGTGTCTAACAAAGCTTGGCAGCTCGTTGGGTGACTTTACGTGCATCAATCTCCAGAATAGTCCTCCGTGGATGCTTGTTACGGGCAATAAAGACAGGAGGTATGTACAAGCAAGAGCAACAACACCTTATCTAGAGCCAGAATTCACTTTCTGTCCCTCGTTCCCTGCCGGCCAGTAGCTGGATCTTCGAGAGTTAGGTTCTCTCCCATATACTGTAAATACAGCCTGTATGAACTCATGAACAAAGTATTAGGTAATAGTTGGATGTGGCTGCTGTTTGCTTTGTTTCTGAAAGCACCATGGGAAGACTTTCTTTTTAAGCCATTTGGTGGATGCAGTTGATGTACAGCCCAGCGAGACCACTTGGAATATCTTCCATGCTCCCCTCCTCCATCACCCACAAAATTAGTTTGGCATTTAAAAGCTCACTTTCTGATATTAAAAAAATAACCTAAGGGATGAATCATGTAGGACGAGATGGGTCCACCTGCCAAATGATGTCAAGAGTGTATTTCGGAACACTGCAGAGTCCCTCAGGTGACAGAAAAGAGACTTTCATGTGAATAGATTCCAGCTTCTATTTAGCTGATTAACAGCCTTCTCTTTAACTCCTTGGCTTGGCGAGTTGGATTTTCCCTGCATGATATCCGGTGCCAGAAACGGACGCACTGGGAACAGTCAGTGTGAAAGGATTAAAGTGCTTAAAAAGACCCTTTGAGTCCAATTTTTAGGTTTTCTTTTTTGGCTGGTTATCTGCGGGGTCACTTCACTGCACCAAAGAGATGTGGGATGGCGAGAGGCCAATCTCTAATGGCTCCTCACTCCTTCCCTCCTCCTCTCAGTGCTGAGCATGGGGCTGCAGGTGGTGGTCTGGTTCGGTAGTGGGTATCAGATTGTAAGGCGGATTCTTTCCATTGCCAAATCCCAGACCTCTGTCCTGCCAGTGCAGCAGCTTGCAAAAATGATTATTTTGTCAAACAATTTTTTTCTTTTCGGCAAAGAGGTAATGTAAGCAAACTGCCTACTTTGTCAGCAAAGAAAATACAAGAAGCAGCTTAAGTTTGATGCATATAACTGAATTCTTGGGAATTTTTTCTTAAATTAGCAGATACGAATTTCTCCCGTGTATGCTAGGGTCCTGCAAATCCCAACAAATCTGCTTGTAGTTTTATTCTCTTGTATAATACTTGTATAATACTGTAGTTTTATTCTCTTGTATAATACTGTCCTCTTCTCTTGAATATGAATACAAAAAGCTTTTTGATTCTGAATTTTGCAGCCCAGGTGTCTAAGTTTAGCTCCAGCCAGGCCTCCTCCCCAAAAGAAAAGCAGAAATCCAGTGGCTCAGAAGTTAAATAGGGCCTCTGAAAAGAGGCCCTCCACCACCCAGAACAAAGTCAAATTACTCATGAAGGTTTGTTTGAAGGGCAGTAGCAGCAGTATAATGTTTTCTCAGCCTGACCCCATCTTTATCAAGTGGAGCTAGTATCCCCGGATTCCTGTTGTAGAACAAACCTTCCCAATGAGGGATTCACAGTATGAATGTTAAATAATAATGGCCAATGGGGGAGCCTACTGCTGGAGTTAAAATGGACATTGTCAGGATTTCTGGGCCCAAAATTTGACCTCCTTGTTATGTGATAGGGAAAGTCCTGTATTCAACATCATCTGTTAAAAAAACCCTAACTCCCTTCTGTCAAGGAAAGGAGTATATCCTTTTGGGAGCAACCATACAGCTCAGTCTTGGTGCACTTCACAGCAAATAAAAGAATCAAACACCATCACAAGGATGAAGAGCACACACTGTGACACACTCCATAGCAGCTACCTTGCTTTCCTTGAAGGTACCTAAGATGGTGGATCGCATCGGAAAACTAAAGATCAGGGGAAGCTGGCACCTGCCAGTGCTGGAAAGCCGCCTGAGGAGATAATGGTTTACATCTACCCCTAAACCTGGCTAGGCTTATTTCTGAAGCAATCAAATATCAGAGACAAAGGCTTGCTCCTTACTCATTTGGATAGCATAGAATTGAGGCATTCCCACTGAGCATGGCTGTCATGGAGGGGAATGGCAGCGGTCTGTGATAGCTGAGGCTCCAATTATTCAGAACCTCATCTCAGGTTTGTAAAATGCTTTTTCTTTTTAAAACAAACGTAAACAGCTCAAGTGTTCATTTAATTTTCTGAGGGCATGCAGGATGGAAATGTGCCTGAAAGCTGGACCCTTGCTGATGTATCAACTGGGATGCAGTCAGTTTCATTTCCAGCTGTGCTTACTAATAGAAGAAACCTTAATTATCATACAGGGCACTTGCAGCCAAAGATGGGAAGAGTGCTGTGAATGAGAGAGTTTCAGAAATATCATCCCCTTACCCAACGTTCTAATGCACACCAGACGCTCTTTGTCACTGTTGAAGTGGGAGAAAGCTAGGAGCTGTTTTCCCTCTATCTGGAAGTGTTCTGATGAGTTGTGTCATAGGTGTTGCTACAGAACCATCCTCAGCGTACTCCCGTCTCTGTTCCAGCATGTTTTCTTCCCTGTCAGATGAATGCAACCCTGTTGGAGTCTTTGGACAGTTCTGTCGTCTTTTGTTTTAATTGTTGGAATAGAGTTCTTTGCAAGCTCCTATGGTGTGGTTTTCATTAGAACAGGGGAAGCGGGGAGGGTGCTTCTTGGAACAGCACAAGGATCAAATGATGAATATTGAACATAGTACAATTTGGACTTCAATCTGCTTGATTGTTCAATTCCTGACATTTATCAGATTTAGAGGGTCATCTTGCAGCTTTTCTCCAACTCTGGGATCAATGATTTTCCTTTATTTTCATTTCCATTCACTATATTATTTTGTTTCCTGAAGCTCTACATTTTTTTAAATTTTGAAATACTAAGTTTTAAAAAACTCACACTCCTTTTTTCCCCACTGTGTGCTGGATTTTAATATGGCATGATGATTTCTTAGGTGTGTCAGGCAGTGATGTAGGTTTGTATTCAGCTGAGCTCTGAGACAGATTTGAACTGGTGTAAGTAATCCTTACTTCACACAGACACCCATTCTAACCGTCTCTGTAGATAAGGAATGAAGGGGCTGATAAATTCAGTTCTTTATCTCAAAATGAGGCTTGATAGAGATTTTTCCCTCTCTAACTAGCGCTTTTCCCTTGAATGGGTTTGAAGTTTTTCTCTCTCCTACTCACTTGGATGTATCGGTAATTATGTACCTAGGTCCTGATTCAGGAGAGCATCCTATTCAAGAATGCACCTAAGCATTGCTGACATTTCTTGAATTGGGGTCCTAGTATTGTAACTGAATTTTCCTCCCATTCATATGTGATGATAGCCAAACAAAAATCAATAGAGTATTGTAAAACAGGAAAAAAAAAAAGGAGCTCTGTTTGAAGATCACTAGGATTTTAATGATCCCTTTATTAACAAAATGCTCAGGCGTAGAAATTGAATTGTAAAATATATGCAGTGTTGTTGTAACCATGTTGGTCCCAGGATATTAGAGAGGCAAGGTGGATGAGATAAAATAAAAGATCCAAAAAAGATATTACCTCACCCACTTTGTCTCTTGTAAAAAAAATATTGAATTTGGTGGGCCTGATTCTGATCTTATTTATACCATTATCAAACAGGAGGAACTCCATGGAAATCAGACAATTTATATGTGTGAAAAATTGATTTAAGATCAGAGTTGGCCCCAGGCAAAAGTGTGTGTGGAGAAAAGCATAATATAGATACTACTGATCAGTCATTCCCCAGCATTTAAAGCTTTTATAGTAATAGTATTGGATAGGATACTGAAATTGCAAAGAAGGCAAAAGCTGGAGTGAAATATTGTATGCAGACCTTTTTTGCTAGTGCTGATGTGAATGGAAACTTTATGGAATAATGGCCACGCATCAGTCTTAGATAGAAAACTGAGTATTCTGATTAATTAATCCAGCAGTTGCAATCTCAGGTGTTCATCAAAAGCTCTGTTTGATCTCTGATGTGCTAAATTGAGGGGTTGGCTTATTTGGGTGCACAGTACTTTCTGAAAATAAGGACTTTTTAAGGTGTCTTAAGTTGGGCAAACAACATCACTAGTCATTTTTGAAAATCTAGGTCTAAGATACTTAAAGAAGGCAGCTGTTTTGATGCTTGTGGATGGTTTTGTTTCAGTTTTACATGTTAATCTACAATTCCCTTGATTTTTCTGTTGGATCGTGTAACATTTGGTTCCTTGTCCTTCAGCTGCAACTTTGTAATTGTTCTGGGGTTTTTATGGACAATGCTTAGATACCAAGGAAACAGGTGCCATAGCAATACCCCAAATAGATTGTCACTTATGACTCACTGCATTGCTAGCAGTTCATGAGGCAAACAAATTATCTTCTGGACTGAAATTCTCCTTATATTTCATTGTAATATTCACTTTACATAGTACATGCAAAGGAGCCAAGTTCCTAAAAGCTGGAAAGAGCCCTGATGCAAAATCTTTCAACTGACTGTGGCTATTGCACTGGGAAAATCCAGCGGTGCAAAAAGACCTTCAGAAAATCTGCTGCCGATTCCATCAGTCATGTATATGGCTGTGTGCTGGTACAGTGACACTGAACTGGAGTAATTTTAAACACTACGTAGAAAAGAATTTCATGTTTAATGCTCTCTTTGTCATGAGAGGGGTATTTGCAATGCCAGAGGAATTGCGAGGCAAGAATTAGCAATTTTTGTAGCCTAAGTTGGGAATGCATTGACTAGTGTTTAGTATAATATTAATTACTAATCCTTATGGGACAAATCTCCATTCTCAACAGTAAAATATAGTCTGTGTTACAGTAATTGAAAAGTAAGGCATACGTCTAACATGTTACATAATCTTCAAATGAAGAAACCCTAACAATCCCAATGGAATCACACGTTGGGGTAGATGCCAGAAGTCCTTTTGGAAAACAGATATAGTATTGGTCTGCTCTTAGAACTTAGGTTAATACATCTGTGGCACTGAGGGGGTGTAAAAAATCTTCATCCCTGAGCGACACATCTATGCCAACCTAACCTTAGGTTGGGATGAAGCTAGGAAGACGGAAGAATGCTTCCGTCAACCTAGTTACTGTTGCTCAGGGAGTTCCTGTCGTGATGCAAAAATTCCTTCTGTTGCTATAGTCTGCATCTGCACTCCAGGTTACCATGGCATAGCTATGGTATATAGCGGCTATAGTGTATACATGGCCTTAGATAGCCAATAGAACGATTGGAGTAGCTGGCAGTTTTTAGCGGCTGATTTTATTGGATTTCTGCTTTTGACAATGAATTGCAGGCTCTCTAAAAGTATTCTGATGTTTTGTAAGCATAATGCAACTGTAATCAACGTACTAACATAATCCAGTGTTTGCATTCTCAGGAGCTGCAGACTGGAGTGTAACAGCTGCCTCTCTCTGTTCTTGATTTCCATTTGTTCAGGGTCAGGGTATACGACCTCCGCAGAAGCAAATCTTTGTGCTCCCTCTATGCTCACCATTTAGGAGTGTCTGCCGTGCAGATGGATGACTGGAAAATTGTCAGTGGAGGAGAGGAGGGTCTGGTCTGCGTGTGGGATCAGCGAATGGGCACCAAGCTATGGGAAATGCATGCCAGGTAACTTCATCTGTTTGAGGGCTTTTACAGCCATGACATTTCCAGATCCAATGGATGGACAGACAGCTGGCATGTTTTCACTTTGGACCTGAACACCTATGCCTTAAGTTTCTGAGAACAGCACCATAGTTCTGTTAGTTTTCAGTCTCTAATGGAATCTGTGTTCTGCTGAGTTGGACTCTTAGATTAAGAAGGACTCCAAATGGTTAATCGTGTGTGTGTTTCTGTGTGTGTTCTCCACAGTTTTCATGGGGATTGTTGCTCATTTAATTTAAAGGAGCACTGATGAAACACAAACTTTTAATAGACCGAGGTCCTTTAAATAGGTTACTTCTAACACATCATTACTGCCATGAAGGTAACTTTTATAAATCTGATCTATTTTTCATGGTTTATTTTTTGCATTTCTCTCAGATTAGACAATAAATTGTAAATTTCATGTGCTTTTCCTCCATAAAAACAGTGTTGCTGTGTTTTGCTTGAAACTACTAAAAAAGGGAAATGTTTTTGTTAGGAAAAAGGACAAGGAGTCCTAGTGGTTCCTTAGAGACTAACAAATTTATTTGGGCACCACACACCAGTATAAGAATTTTCCCCAGTATCAACCGTGAAACAAAAACCAGGTTTCAGAGTGGTAGCCATGTTAGTCTTTATCAGGAAAAAAGACTGACCTCACACTTGGTAAGGCAACTCACATCTTTTCATGTATTTATACCTGCTCCTGTATTTTCCACTCTATACATGTGATGATACCCTAATGCAATATTATAAAATGAACAGATATATCCTAACTTTAATGACTCTTTCCCAAGGCTGAGGTGGATGAGACAAGGTATTTACTATCTGGAGAGTTCAAGTCAGGTCATTGATTAAAATCAGGTGGTCTCCCTTCTCTTTTGACCCCATAAGTTGTTAAGTTCTTTGTGATGCCGCTGATGCATTAGGGACATTATTGCATTGATTATCTTCCAATGCAACACTTAATGAGTATGTCAGAAAAGAGGGTGATTTGTATCTGATGGACCTTTGGGGTGGAGGAGGACACACAGCATATGACTGAAGTCATTAGATTTAGCAGTTATAAAATTACTAACCTGTGGACGAGCCAGAAAGGATAATCTAAATGAATAGTACCGGGAGGCCCTTACTGTAAGGAAAGACGTTATTTGGTGTCTGTGTCCATAACCCACAGTCACACCCACAAAACAAGCAGGAGAAATGATTTTCTTGTTTGGGAGATGACAGGAGACATAACAGGGCCAATGAGATAAGCTATTTTATCATCGTCTGGGAGTGTCTTAAATTGAAAGAGTCCTGCCTTGATATGTACAAGGATTCTGAGGTTGATACTTAAATGTTCACAAGTGAAGGGAACGATGGAAGGACCACTCAGCTTTGTGTCACACAGTGGCTGTCTGAAACAATCACAGCTCATGATTCTGTCACAAGGTGGTGGTTGTGAATACAGTTAGCTTTCCTGTCTTCACAAGAGAAGATAAGCAAATGTCCTGCATCACAGCATTGCCTGTGATATGCTCTCCGTTCAATCTGTGTTCTAGCAATACACCACTAGATGGGGCAAAAAGCTTCAGTTTCATGCTTTAAATAGCTACAACGGTACTTCAAAGTTGTGAACACCAGAGTTATGAACGGACCACTAAGTGACTGGGCAACAAAATGGCAAATGAAATTTAATGTGGATAAATGTAAAGTAATGCACTTTGGAAAAAAATAACCCCAACTATACATACAATATGATGGGGGCTAATTTAGCTACAACTATTCAGGAAAAAGATCTTGGAGTAATTGTGGATAGTTCTCTGAAGATGTTCATGCAGTGTGCAGCGGCAGTCCAAAAAGCAAACAGGATGTTAGGAATCATTAACAAAGAGAGAGATAATAAAATGGAGAATATCATATTGCCCTTATACAAATCCATGGTGCGCCCACATCTTGAATACTGTGTACAAATGTGGTCTCCTCATCTCAAAAAGGATATACTGGCATTAGCAAAGGTTCAGAGAAGGGCAATTAAAATGATTAGGGGATTGGAACGGGTCCCATATGAGGAGAGATTAAAGAGGCTAGGACTTTTTAGCTTAGAGAAGAGGAGACTAAGGAGGGGTATGATAGAGGTATATAAAATTATGAGTGGTGTGGAGAAAGTGAATAAAGTTATTTACTTGTTCCCATAATAGCAGAACGAGGGGCCACCCATTGAAATTAGTGGGCAGCAGGTTTAAAACAAACAAAAGGAAGTAGTTCTTCACACAGCGCACAGTCAACCTGTGGAACTCCTTGCCTGAGGAGGCTGTGAAGGCTAGGACTATAACAGGATTTAAAAGAGACCTGGATAAATTAATGGATGTTAAGTCCATTAATGGCTATTAGCCAGGCTGGGTAAGGAATGGTGTCCCTAGCCTCTGTGTGTCAGAGAGGGGTGATGGATGGCAGGAGAGAGATCATTTGATCTTTACCTGTTAGGTTCGCTCCGGGGCACCTGGCATTGGCCACTGTCAGTAGACAGGATACTGGGCTAGATGGACCTTTGGTCTGACCCAGTACAGCCCTTCTTATGTTCTTACCAGTCAACCGCACACCTTCTTTGGAACCGAAAGTACACAAACACACAGCAGCAGAGACAAAAAAATAGAAGCAAATACAGTACAGTACTGTGTTAAACATCAACTAATAAAAAAAAGGAAAGCAGCATTTTTCTTCTGCACAGTAAAGTTTCAAAGCTATATTAAATCAATGTTCAGTTGTAAACTTTTGAAAGAACAACCATAACATTTTGTTCAGAGTTACGAACAACCTCTGTTCCCAAGGTGTTCATAGCTCTGAGGCGTTATTGCACTGCCTAGAAGAAAAAGTCTAGTTTCTCAGCCTGTGACTAAAGACACGGCGCTGAGTTAGGTTTATTGTTGACTTACTTGATATAACAATTTGTGTGTTCTTATTAGGTCATTAGGTGTCTGATACGCATGTGAGTGGATTCTCCTACCAAGTTCTGCTATTTATTTTCCAGACACCCAGTCCGTCATATTTGGTTCAATACTCACAGCCTCATCACAGCAAACATCCCAGATGAGAAGAACCCCCGGGGTGCCAGCATCATGGATGATGATCTGACAGCTCACCGTAGGTGAGTGAACAGGCTCTGGAGGGCAGAAGTTTCTGCACCTGAACGCTCAGTCTTAAAGAGGATTGGAGGCACTTATATCTGTTGAGAAACACCCCATGCCCAACCAACAAGACAGATGTGCATCATTTAAAAGCAGATAAATCTTCCAAGCTGTTTTCTGCTGAATTCAAGAGTGTTTGTTTCTTCCTCAGGGTGCACACAAGCCCCTGAAGCAGCATAGGGAATACACTCCTTGCCTTGCTTTAAATGTTAGTGATGGCATTAGCTCCCAAAGGGAAAATGCTGAAGCCTAAAGTAGGGTCCTGGTATTTGCATATCAGTTCAGTTTTCCCTTTCTGATTCCAAGTATCCAGCTATAATATACTGACTCTCCGTGTCCCTGAATCGGATTAGATCACTTTAGGGCAGGTAACAGTTATACCTATATATATCTAAAGTAAGAGAATCAAATCTCATCTTCAGGGCATACAGCAAACTTTGCAGGGGGCTGGAAGGGATTTCCTTCTATCTACAATACTGCACAGATGTTCGTGGTATATTGAGGCCTCATTTGCTTTCTTGAAGCAACAAGTGTTGGCTGCTTCTGGAAGCAGGATACCAGACTTCTTGCATGTTGGTAAAGATTTGACTTTGCTTGTAACACAATTAGAGATGGCATGTTGTCTTTCTTGTTTGTTTTTTGCCCAGGCATCGAGGAATCATCTATGCCTATGAATTCTCAGTGGATCATTTGGCTCGAGAGAGTGTCCTTCCTATTTGCCGCTCTTCCTATGATGAAGTGACTGGTTACAACTACAACATTGGCCTTGCTGTCCCCTATGACAACATTTTGGTAACTTAGGAATGGATTTTCCTTGGTTTTCTGTGCTCCAGTCCCCTGCCAACCAACATGGAGCCAAAAGGAAACTGGGAATCACAAGAGGTGATTACTAAAGATTGCATTGTCTTGTTCTGACTCATTTAGTGGGCTGGGCTTTTGCTGAAAACTGAAGGGATATGCAAGAGCAGATTCTGAGGCTGTCCCCAGATGTATCACTCAAACATACTGATGATCCAAAATGACCTTTGAACCTTTGCTCTGGTCAGTGGAGATTGAAAAATGAGTGGGAGACTTAAACCTGAGGAAATGGTCCATTCCCACTGCTCACAGGAAGAGAACTGATGCTTTCTCAACAGGATAAGGGCACAGAGGGGCTCAAGCATACGCAGATGCTTGGCTGTCTTGAGAGAAAGAAACAAGAACTGGAAAAAGGCCTGCTGTAAAACCACCAGCTTGGGATCTCTTTCCTATGTAATCAGCTGCCAGTTCCTGTCTCCCTGCATGTGCTGCAGGCAGGGCATGTCCAGCAACCTGCAACAGAATGAAGTACAGTGCGCTCTCCATGGGAGGCAGCTTGCTCTCATCCAGGCTGGAGCAGCTTGGAAACTAAGCTAGCCATGCACCTCAGGATTATTTTTTAAAATAAGTTTTAATTTTTAAAAATCTCCGAATCTGTCCATTAAAGGTTTGTAATGATTGTTGTTGTAAGGACTTACCTCCTTCTAGATTTTAGAGTGGGCTAATCCCTGTACACTGAAGTGAAAGGCTGCCATTCCCTTGGTCTCTGCTGTGCAGTGCTTGTAACTGAACTGCTTCCTTACACTGTCTCAGAAGTCGTTTTGATTCCAGGTTGTCTCTAATAATGGTTCTAGGAACTTTCTTACAATCACTGAGATAACATGATATTTGAGAGGACGTAACTGCCACACTAGGCGATTACAGAGGTTCTGTCTTGCATCCTCTGGGAGTGATTAACTTGTGTTGACTTCTTTGAATTGTACATGGCTGGGTCAACCTTTGATAGGAGGAGTAGAACTGTGACTTTGTCTACAGAGAGAGGCTGTATTGGTTTAAGTAAAATTGGTTTAAAAACTGATTTGGCTAAGCTGGTGCCAAATCCTGCATGGCAGTAGCTTCCATCAGTGTAAAACTGGTGGTAATTAGTTTAGCTTGCACCTGTACTTTTCTCAGTGCAAGCTAAATCAACATAAATCAGGTTTAAAATGGATTCAGTTGTTTACATGTTTTCACTGTTTTAACAAATGGGTTTAAAATCACCCCTTCACTTAAATCAGCACAACTTTCTGCATAGAGCAGGCCTAGCACTCTGGTTGTGAAATGGTTCATTTTGAGCTGTCTCTTCACATAAAAATTAGCCATCCTGGATACTGAAACAGTCCCAGGGGAATCTCTCCTGCCTGAGAAAAAAATCATTTACAATTATTTATTGTATTTGACTTGTGATGTTTTCCATGACCCCCAATAAACTTCATTGTGTTATTTGGTTGTAACAACCTTGTTACTTTTCTCTAACACACTGCGCTAGTGGAAATGTATAAGAAAAACTCAGTGAATACAGTTAACGTTTTCATGAAGCCCTTAGTATTTCTGAACTGAAGGACACACTCCACCCATGTATTTACTGTCCACACCATTACTGACGTGGACTCTTTGATACATTCCCTGGGTGGCACACCTGAGACCATTGACGCTTTAAAAACTCCCACACCCCAATCTGGATCTATGCTGGTTATGTGCTATGTATGTATCTTGTGAACCTTGTAACTGATACTTGTAATCCCTCATCTCTCCAGCCTGACCCCAGATGTCCAGCACCTTCCTTCTTAACTTGTGTATATTTTGATTTTAAACACTAGCTTTAATAAAATCTCTGATCTCTGCAGTGTAACTTAACCACCCCTTCCATTTTGGAGAGGCCAGTTCCCTTCTTTCTGTTCTGTGGTTTACAGCCTGGGCATCTGGTTTCCTTCAGGTGTGTAGTAGAAACCTATTGAACTTTCTGCTATAACTAGGCTATTCATTAACTGGTCTAAGATGTCCCTGTCTTTATTCTCCCGTGAACAGGCCAGCGTGGCCAGATCACCCACCTCTTTGTTTGCCTCTGTCCCCCATAGAATACAATGTGTGACCTGTTGCTGTACTGTGTAAACCTTTGCTTAACCTTACACTCTGCTCTCTGACTCACTTGGCCACTCCTTAACCCTGCCTCCTTGCCCCTACACAACTTTGTCCCTCCCTTTGGTTGATAACTGAAGCACTGGGCACATTGTCCCAGCCTGTTTCACAGCTTCTCCCTGGAATCCATCTTGATGGTTTTGCGTTCCTCCCCAGCCTTCTCTAATTTGTTTTTGTCTCACTTGATTATTCCTTGATAGACTGAAGGGGTTGCTGTGACAGAGATGCTCTGCATAGTAATAGTGAGTGTGTCCTGTGAAGAATCACTGCTGTCTGATGAAATAGCCTGGTTCGGAGCACTGGCAGCTGTTCACGTAGGACCAAATATGGGCTTAGTCTGTTATTGGGGGTTTTGCTCTGATCTGCAATGGGTCCTTACTGATTTTGGCCCTTAATACTGCTACTATTTTGCCATTTTCCATTGGGTGTACTGGAGGGCTGTCCCTTTAACAGAACTGATCCTATCCCTGGCGTTCATTTAGCAGACAGCGGATTCAGAATGATTTTGTTAATTCCAGCTGTTCTACATACCCAAGTGCAAACTAGGATATTGCTGGTGTTAGAAAGTAACCATGGTAGAATATGAGTAATTAGCATTTTTGCCTGAAAGGGAATGTCCTGCTCTGCTTTTCTGAGTAGTCATTTGTACAGTGCTATAAATGGACCTCGTGTTGTACACTTAAAATATGATTTATTTTCACTACGACCTGTCAACTGCAATCCGCCTACCTGTGATCCACCTGAGCATGTGTTCAAAGAACTCGTGCTCCTGCAGCAATAACCGGTAACCACCTGGCCTTTACCAGGGCTAGGAACAAAAGGACATTTTTCTAGCACAAGAGCCTGGCGGGGACTTTCTGGAGCAGGAGCAGCATTTGAGGGGAGAGGGATCTCATCACTGCCTCTTCCAGAGGGGAAACTCTATACTCTGCTGGCTCCCTACTCTTGGGACAAAGGCAGATCGATAATGAGGGATGCCTTGTTCCTTGTATAAGGGTGGCCTTTTGATGTGGTGTTAAATGCAGGGAGCAGTAACAGGGATTGCACGATTTCCCAGAGAGCAGCCCAGACACAGGATCTGGAGTGGGGGCGCATTGGACTAACTGGTCCGAGGGTAACACTATTGCTAGACTTGGTAGCAAAGGTTGATCCCAACCTTTTTGCTGAGCTGTTCTGTCCTTGAACTGTCTCTTGAAGACTAGGGTTGTGGCCTTGTTGCAAAATAGAGTCATAGGCCTGTGTTTCCCTAAGGATCAGACTAGTTGTGCTTAGGTGGGCCACAGGATGTGGGTAGGTATGGGTTAAGTGAAGGGAGAACAAGGCTGGGTTGAGGGATCTCCAGGCATCTTTGTCTCCATCCTGAAGGGCAGTGAGGGTAATGGAGTCACTTGGTCTGATGCCCAAGGGAAATGGGCTATGTTGGAAGGAAGCAGGAGAGTGCTTGGTGCTGCAGAAGGAGAGGTGTAGCTCTCTTTCAAGAGTCTGGTGATACCAGGGCCGAACTTTTGAAAATACCCAAACTGAGTTCTGGCCCTTAGTCCTAGTTGGAAGGAAGGGAAGGGACAGCGGTTGGGACTGCACAGCCTTGCATGCGCTTGGAGTAGGTGGTTTGAGGACACAGGCTTGTGTCCTATTGGAGACTTCTCCTGAACACATGTGGCTTTATACAGCCATGCCTTGAATAGCCCACATCTCCCCTTGCATCACGGTTGGTCTGCTTGGGGGTCTGTGTTGCCAGGAAGAGCTCTAAGATGCTAATAATTCCACCGTCAGTGTGTACTCCCAGGGTTGGCCCTGCCTTGGGCAGTGGGGAGGACAATGGGCCCAGAGCTGGGCCTGGGCTCCCAGCATGGAGGTGGGGGAAGGGGGATGATAACACTGAAACACTCCCCAGAGTTTGTTTAAAATCTAACACGCCAGCAGAGCGACTCCTCCCACCACAGCACCGGTGGGGACAGCGTGAAACTTGTGTCACTTGGGGAGGGTAGGGGAGACTATTTCACACCCCTGAGCGATGTAACAACCGCTTAAGTGTAGACCTGCCCATAGAAATGTGGTGCCCGCACTATGGCTGCTCCTGCACTAAGACCCCCCACAATGCCCAGTCTTAAAAACGCGCTGTTGAGTATCTTCAGGGTTCCCAGCACAGGTTTGCTCACCCTTTAATTAAGGGCAAATTGCTGCTAGGCAACCAAGCATCACTGGGCCTTAGGGTGCTTGCTTAAGGCAGATCCATGCACTAAACCATCACTAGTGTACACTCACACCCTGTGTGCTGGCAGAATGGTTTTACTGGCATGCAAGGGGGCTTCCCTGCCTAGCTGTGGCACAGAAACATTTTTGCTTAGGCCACTTGCATTGTTTGTGCCACATCTTTTGTAGAAAAACCTATTTTTAAAAATATCAAGTTTCTTAAAATAGTATTTTTGATTATCTCAGGCTGCTTTGGTGACAGGAGTCCAAAGGAAGAAATATATGTATATTAATACCAGCCAAGAAGAAGGTCTCAGTTTGCTTTTTTTATACATAATATGAGGCTTTGATCTGCTAGGCCTAGAAGTGAACGTCTCAGTGGATATTGGATCTTCACCCCTTTCACAGGTAGAAAGTTTCCATTTCTGGGACCTGCGGTTGGCAGGATTTTAACATGTCACTGTCCCGTTGCTTGTCTGCGTCGGTGCACATTTAGAGATGGAAATATACAAATGAGGAGAAAAGGGAACTTTTTAGGGCAAGTGATTTTGTTTTTTAAATTGAGGTTATTGTTTGTATTACGGCAGCATCTAGAAATGCCAGCAAAGATCTTAGCCACCCACTAAGCTAGACACCATATAAATATTTTGTGAGCTTACCCTGCAAACAGAGGGGAGGGGTTGCTTTAAACTGCTCAGCTGGTGGGAATGCCAGAAGCCATTGGTTAGTGGCCAGAGGGCAGGTGAGTCGGGGCATGATAAATTCAGCGGGGGTGTGTGTATATTGGGGTCGGTATATGAGTCATAGGTTAAACGTGGGAGGCCTGCCCATTTGTACATTGGATCTGAAAGGTAACCAGGGTCCAGACTAACTCATTTTCCTGTTACATTAAGCTTGGGTCCCTTCTGGGTTTGGGGTTCTTTTAGTTTTGTTTTTAGCTGCTGTTGTCTAAGATCCGGAAAGGACCAGTGTGAAAACTGCAAATGGAGAACCCCCGCTCCCCCAGCCGCACGCTTGAGCATATCTTTGGCTGCAAGAAGGCAGGAGAGTGTGATTTATTGCACTTGCAATGTGCATGGAAACAGCAGCGGTTGCTTTCTCATTGAGGACAACAGCTGCCTATTATCCCCCAAGAGCATCGCCTCTTTGCTGACCTTGTTGCTCTGCAACAGGAGGCTCCAGCGAAGCTGCACTCCCAGGTTACAGGCCACCTTGAAGGGGGAGAAACATTCCTCGGGCAGAGAGTGAAAAACAAAACTATTTTATTATACAAAGGAGTCGGCCTTTAAGCCCCAGACATGTCTACATAGCACAGCACAGCCCCGTGGGAACACAGGGCCCTCACAGGATTTAATCGCACACATGGGTAGCAAAACGACAGACATCTGGTACCCAAAGCATGAGGTCACTGGCCTGGCTCCTCTGCCCAAGGCTCCGCTCCCGTCTCAGTGCCAGTCAGTGGCTCTGGTCCAGGGGCTCTGTGGACTGGCAGAGGTCAGCGGCAATGCGCAATAGGCTCCATGTTTAGGAAGCGGACGTGCATCTTGGTGTCGATATCAATCCCCTGCCACATCTGGAATTGGAACAGGGAGGGTTAAACGCAATGGATCTCAGGAGTTGGTCCTTTCCCGGCAATGGACTTGCCTGGGGGACTCTTAAAAGGCAGGAGCCCTTCTCATTCCTTCCACCCCCAGCTGGCCAGTTTAACACCCGCACTGAATGCCCAAGGTTGGTGCCAGCACTGGTCATGGCTGAACGTTGCTACCACCTGGCAGCTCTGTGTGAAACAAGTTCAGTGTCTCCGTCCAATTCATCTGGGGCCAGGGTCCACATCACAGAAACCACGGTCCCATCTGGCTCCCCAGCTGACAGCCTCTGTCAAGATCAAAGGGGCCTCGGCGACTGAATGCCTCCCAGAAGTGAGCCCTTCAGAACAACACCGAGCACGCTGGCAGGAGACAGCGTGTGGGAAACCTGCCCGGCACCCCTGGAAGCTGTTACCACGTTCCTGGCAGTGTCTGGAGGGGAGAAAAAAGCCTGGGGCGGTTGTGGCTTTGCTACTAACAAAAGGAGGGACAGGTGGCCGTGGGTAAATGTGGCCACAGCCTTTGCAATATCCCTGGGAGCCAGCCTGGCTTGGGAGCCAGCATTGTAGGCACATTTGCTCAGGAGGATTAGGTGCTGTGCACATGTATTGTCACCGTCACTGCAACCTCAAAACGGATTGGGTAGCAACGACTGGACAAGACAGGTTTAGGGGATGAATTCTGCTGATTTCAGCCCTAGAGCTCCTCTCATCCCAACAAGGCTCCCCGTTAAAACGTTAGTCTGAGCAACACAAAAGTCTTTGCTAACCTTAAGAAAGTCTTCAAACGTGATTCCCTCATATACCTGGTCTGGCTCCTACGGTTTGGGAAGAGAGACAGAATTAGCTCCACTCCAGCTCTGTTAATAGCACTGAAAAGATTGAGAGAGAGAGGGTGGTCTGGGTAGGGGTCGGGGAGTCAGGAGACCTGCCTCTTCCTCTCCTCGTGCCTCAGTTTTCACATCCATAAAATGGGGGTTAATCCCTAGCTACCTCTCATAGTGATAGGGCACAAAGGATTATTATTATATGAAACCGGGGGAAAAAATCCCAAATGCAACCAGTTTGTTGTTGGCATGGGCTGCTCTATTTGTGAGGTGAGACGAGGCTCCAAGACGACCAGAGCTAGAGGGACAGAATACAGCTGAAGACGTTACAGAGCAGAACGCCAGGCCCGAGCCCATTGCATGTCTGGGCACTGAGGCTGCTGGGACAATCAGAGACAACCACTGGCAGAGGAACGCCACGGCAAACAAGCAACATAATACTGCCTGCTGCTCCAGGCCCACACTCCAAGCCAGTCCCCATCACCTGCTTCTCAGCCCCCCAAGTCCCGGGCAGCAGCAGCTGCCCCTTTGAGGCAGGCCAAAGGAACAGGCACCAAATGCCGCCTCATTCGGATGGTGAAAGGGGAGGAATAATTAGTGATTCCTTTGGTGTTCAGGCCCCTGGACCTCTCAGCAAAGGGAGTTCCAGCCTTCAAGACACCGAGGCTGCAATGGGAATGGGGCCGAAGGGGAGACTTGTCTATACCCACACTGGGGTTAGAGCTGGGCCGTTTACTCCACTGGGGTTTGGCTGACGGATTTTGCTGATGTGAATGGCTGCCTGCCGGATTCCAGGTGCAGCTGGAGGGGGCAGAGTGACGGCGTTGGGTAGAGCTCAGCCCAAAAGCAGCGCTGAAGTGCCGCACTGTGTAGGGTGACCAGATGTCCCCTTTTTAAAGGGACAGTTCCATGCTGAGGGACTTTTTCTTATATGGGCGCCTATTACCCCCCACCCCCTCTCCCCATGTTTCACAGTTGCTGTCTGGTCACCCCAGCCCTGTGCCTGGAAGCAGAGTGCACTATGCAGACCAGACGGGTCCTGGGCAGTGCACTCGCCCATCGAGCACCACCAGGCTACTCTGCAGGGCCTGGCATCGAGCGCCACACGGCGCAGTATCGACACGTCCTCGTTCCGCCCAAAGGGGTCCCACCATTTGTCCCACGCAGATGCTGGCAGCCTCCATCATGGCCCCATCCGCAATTGACCTCGCCGTCTCCTTCTCCAGGTCGGGGTTCCGAGACAGCAGCTCCACCACCACCTAGCGGGGAGCAAGTGGGACCGGTGTGAGGGGCGGCCGGGGCCTTGGGCAAGGCTTTGGGGGTGGGGAAGGCTAGAACAATACGTTACTTGTCTGTATTCCTGCAGGGTGATCTTCCCATCGTTGTCCGAATCGTACATGTGGAAGAGAACTAGGAAACAAAGCACAGGAGAGCAACGGGTCAGTCATGGGCTCCAATGGCTGACAGCCAAATCATAATCCTGCCCCCCAGAGGCTTACTGCCAATGTAAGAAAATAGTCAAAGAGCTGGAGGAGCCGGGGGTCTGCGCAGCCCACCCTCGAAAACGGGGGAGCCCTGGGCTGGGGACTCTTTGGGGCGGGGGGAGGGGAGGTCTCACATTTTAGTTTCTCTTTCCGGCAGTGATCCAGCTGCTCTTGGTCCATGCTCATTTCCATGGGCCTGAAGTAGGACATGATAGTCAGGAAGTCCTCAAAGTTGATCTCTTCAGCTAACCCCCCCGGCGCCTGCCGTAGGTTCCTGCAGAGGCCCGAGAGGATGAAGACAAGGTGAGGAATGACACAGCGGATAGCGACAAAGCTGCTGGCAGCGAGCATTCAGCCAGCACGTCTCTTTGCATCACAAATCCGAGGAGAGCGATGGCGCCTATTAGATCTTCTCCAGCCCTGCCACCCTGGTCAGTGCAGGATTGTTCCCTGCACTATGGTTTCCAGGGCTTTGCCAGTCTAACATTTTGTATCTGTGACACAGGGGCCCACGGGTGCTTCACCACTCTGGGTTAGTCACTCATCAGACCTGACTTATGCACTATGCTTAATTGTACCCTGCCTGCCCGGTCACCACGGGTGCTTCAGTGCTGGGTAGCTTTGGCTCTGCATTGGCAGCCAGCTCACAGCGCAGTGACCTCACCCTGGGTTCCCCTAGTCGGGGTACTCCTGACAGGGTGACACCCGCAGCCCCGAGTCTCCCCCAAAAGCCTCTCCTCTGCAGTGCTCAGCCCCTTTCACTGCCGCACGCGCCAAACCTTCTCGAGCTCGCTGCTCCCATAAAGCGACAGAACACAGCACTAGCCTATTAGTTTGGCTGAGGGGTTTGCCCTTCATTTGGCAACCCTAGATAAGGAAATGAGACCAAGGATACAAATGAACAAAAGCCACTCAGCTTTGCTTGGGGACGTGTTACCGTTTAAACTCTGTGAAAGCAGATCCCCTCCCACCCCCACTCACCCCCTCTCTCACTCACACACACACACACACCCCTGCCGGCTCTCTGCCAGGGCTGCTTGTCTTACCTCTTGTCGAAAAAGGCCCGGACAATTTTTGACCGAATTGGATTGAACTCCAGGTCGGGGATCCTGTCAAAGCTCTCCTTGCTGTGAAGAAAACAGACACACCACCAAAGGGCGGATGAATCTGAGCGGAAGGGAAAGCGGTCGTCGGTTACTGCTGTAGGACACCGGGGTTGGGGCAAGAAAGTGGCTCTTGTCCCAGGAAGAGCTCAGGCCTGTTTGGTCACAGCCAGTTCCCACTCTCCAAAGCACAAAAGCGTAATCGGATTCAGCCCTGTTGCGGGCCCAGCGTCATTAAGTTGATTAACCAGCAGTGTACAGGGAGGTAGGAGACCATCCCACAGGTACAAAGCAACCCACACAACGGAGAGAACCACACCAGTCACCGCCAGCAGTGCGCTAACAGGGACAGCTGAAGTTCTCTCACTGATGGAGGATCTGTGTTTTTAACCCTTCGGGTAACAGGGCAGTTACACAGTATAGGCCAGGCATTGCCCACACATCTCAGCGTCCCGTTCAGATCTGTGGCTCTGTCCTGCAGTGCGAGTGGAAAGAGCTCCGTACCGAGCAGCATCCCATCTAGCAGAGCTGCCGATCCGTCCACCCCGTGAGGAGTTAATAGCCAGTCTATTTGTAGTCCATTCAGGAAAGGCGGGAGGAAATAGTGTCTTCTGTCACTTTCATTGATGCTGCATTGCTCAGCTCACGTTATGTTGCTTTCTCCATTTGGCTGCTTTCCCAATCACTCAGCTTTTGTTTTGGCTCTTCTGTAGCGCTACAATCCTTGGTAATAGCATGGGCCATACAAAGGGTGTCTACTAATACTATGTGTTATGGAAGCGGGGGTCTCTCAGGACTAGCATTGCCAGGTCATGCTATTTGGTAATTTTTTTTCTAAAGCCACAACTCCTGGAGTCATGTGATCATGTAGAAGGGCTTTAAAAAAGATTCTAACCCTTGCTGCAGAGAAAAGCTTGAAAACCTGAACCCTA
This sequence comes from Dermatemys mawii, assembly GCA_007922305.1. NCBI lineage: Eukaryota > Metazoa > Chordata > Testudines > Dermatemydidae > Dermatemys > Dermatemys mawii. The sequence continues at coordinate 2,094,062 of ML677361.1, forward strand.
AAAGCATGGATCCGAGAAAGCAAATTAAAAGAACCAATATGTACTTAAGCTCATGATTTTTTTGGGCGGGGGCTGACATAACTTTTTAGTGCTCTGAGTTGGAGGCAGTTCTGCCCAACTCCATCCCCTTCTCCCTGAATCTGCAAGTGTGCGCCATTGGCAGAAAGCAGCCAGACTGGAGAACTAGGGAGTACCAGCCTTTCCAGGGAAATGCTGCTTTCCTTCGTGCTTTGCATTTTCTTGCCGGTGTCACCCCCTGCTTTGTGGTCAGGGAGCAAAGTCTGGCTCAGGGGCCCTGTGGCAGAGATGAGCATGCACTGCACGAGTGAGCAGGCCCACACATCATCCCTAGCGATAGCGCCTGCAATTTTTTCACCCACCATAACAAGTGCTCACTGTTACTACTCTCAGAATCACACAGTGCAGTGGGGCAGAGGGTGGGTTCAGAGAGCCCCCTTCTGCCTAAGAACCAGACCTTTCATCTGAATGTTTTGTTTGTGTTATCAGAGGAAGAGAAGTAGCTTAAGTCTTTCAAAATTTACCACCTCCTCCCAGCTTTGCATTAGGTGCCGAACAGGGAGCGTGTTTTCGGCAGCTGAGCTTACAGGAGGAAGGACTTGAATTAAATCACTTAGAACAAGGTAACTTGGACACCTCTTGGCAGTCACTGCTACTGAAGGAAAATTCGGGTTTGTGGGATAGGTCCTCTCGGACACGCAGTTGTTCTGAGTCAAGGATACTTGGCTCTAAGGAGCCAGTTTATCTCTGCCCAGAGGGAACAGGACTGCATGGTCTAAGACCAGGGGACTGCCCCCCAGGGCCCGTATAGAGCGGGAAAGTCAAGTTATTCCACCCGGAGCCAGACCTGGGTGGTGCTGCACTCGACAAGACTTCAAGAGGCCAGCGGGGAGCTCCCCTGGGGACTGCGACGTCCCGCTCTGCTCACTAGCCCACCTCCTGGCTGCTTCTCAGTGCTTGCCTTGGGGGTTCCTAAACTGGACCATGGAGGGAGACAGCAATGGGGAGAGCCATGCAGAGCACTGGCAGGGGGAAGAAACACTGTTGCCTGCAGCTCCAGGGGACCAGGCCGCACCAACAAACTCCCCTCCCAGCAGGATGAGACCTTTGGGACAAAGCAGGGGCTACTGCCAATGTGCCCGTGGAAGCGCAGACATTTGCACTGTGCAGCAGGGGGGCAGATTTCCTCCATCAGTCGCTCTGACAGCTGCTGTTTGTTTTCTCTCTCGAAGACGTGGGGAGAGAGTGACAGACACATTATGCAAAGCAAGTTCCTGTGCGGCTCTGTTGTCTGCCCTGGCACCTTCCTGACAGGCAGCTTCCCCCACAGTGCAGTGAGTGTGCTGCAATGAGTGGGGGTGGGGGGCGCTGGTTACTGAGAGAAACTCACGAGGGAAGGAGCAGCTTTCCTGAGCCTGGCCAGTCCCCCCTGCCACCAGGGGTGTCCCGGAGAACGCAGCCTGGTGTCTTCATGGCTAGCTGACCAATACTTTGGCACAAAGGAAGGGCTCAGACGGTGGTGGGGATCTAGTGGGGACATGTGATGAGTTTCAGGTACTGGATTTGGCCAGAAACTCCATTCAATCAGCAAGGGACTGGAGGACTTCAACCAGAGAGCCTGGGGAAGCTCAGGGGTAGGTTAGTCTTGCAGAAATGGGGGACTGAGGGGTTTTCCGACCCCCCCTGCCCTGGATAACATGTAGCATAGAATCCTCCCTCACCTTCACCCTCACCAAAGATTCTGGAGTAAACATCCCCATTCCTAGCTGGTAGCTTCCGATTCCCCACTAATTATCCCTGTGACTACAGCAGCCACCCTGCAAGGGCAGCGTGTTCCTTCTGGAAGTGATTCACCATGCTGGCCACTGCTCCCCGATTCATACCATCCATTTCAAAAACGCCACTTGTGGCCAGGGAGGGGAATGGGGCTGCTAGCAAAACCCTCTGCCATTCTAGAGCTGCGACGCATAGAGCTTCTGGTCACTGCTCCAAGATCGTTCCCGTCTCAAGGGCCTGATCCTCTCCCTGTCTTGCATCCTCTGGAGTCATTTGCACCTGGGCAAGGGGGGTGGGAGCTAGACAAGAGAATAGCAGAAACCTCTGCTCTGTTGCCCCGATTATAGTAATTAATTCCCACTTCCCACAGGTGCAAGAGGTGTCCCCAGCTGGGAGGCAGTGGGGAACCAGGCCACAATCTGGCTGGCAGTAGGGGACAGCCTCTCTGCAGACTCCATGCTTCCTTATTCTCTCCTAGGATGACCAGATAGGAAATGTGAAAAATCAGGACAGGGGGCGGAGGGTAATAGCAGCCTGTATAAGAAAAAGACCCCAAAACTGGGCCATTTAGTTGCCCTAGTCTCCCCTCACCTGGGGAAGTATTTCTGGAGGCTCCATAACTCCCTCTCACACCTCATTTATGGAAGTGACTTCTCAGCTCCTTTCAGCCCTGCAGGGGCAAATGCCTCTTCCTTTGTAGGGCCTCCCTGCCGGCATTCTGCAGCCTCCAATTCCAATGAAAGCTGATTGCAAATACTAATCCCCACCCATATTTGGCAGACCATGTTCTAGGGGCACCAGGAGTTCCTCTGTGCTGCTTCACTTACAAAATAATCTCACATTTATGGTGCCTGAAACAGTCAGGAATGGCCAAAAATGGCCAGGCAGCTGTTGATTGTTCTAAGCCTCCTCTCCTCACCAGGTTCTGACCTTCATTAACAGGAGCAATTACAGTGAGCCAGGAGGAATGGGGGCCTTTCAGGCTTTACAGCATGAGGCCAGTTAGGCTGCTAGATCTTTTCTCCATACTGTGACTTAGTCGCTTCCGCCTTCTTGCAGCATTCTGCACAGTCACTTTTGTTTGATACGTGGCTGCACTCAGAGACAAACATCTGGATGTGTGTAAAACAAGGTTCATTAGAAAAACCCCACTGTCTGCTGGAGCTAAAGCTTCTTAACAACAGGAACAGGCAATTTATGAGCATGAAATATCCCCATTGGATAAGGTCGCTTACGGGAAGCTGTTAGAACACCAGGAAATGGAGACCAGATCTCTCATTGTCACTTCCCCCAGTTCTTTTTCTGCCCTCTCACTGCTTTGACATTCCTTATACTGTCCTACAAAGGAGTATCATTGTAACTGTGTTTTTACAGTTAGGCTCCACTGTCTCCCCGTCAGCCTCAAAGAACCCCACAAAACATTCAGACAGTGTTTTTTTGATCCCAAAGCACAGGCACACCAACACCTCTTGTTTGGTCAAAATTTCCTATCAACATATTTCACTTTTTTGACAAAAAACAAAACTGAAAACCAAGAATATTTTGCTGTTAAAAATATTTTACAAAAAAAATTGAGACTTTTGGTAAAAAAATTGGTTTTGTAAAACTGAATTTTTTTTTTAACCAACAGCTTTTAGTTTCCAGAGTTTTTTTAAGTATTCATTTTAGACGAAAACTATTTTGTGCTGGGGAAACTAGGGCTGTTGATTAATCACAGTAAACTCACATGATTAACTCAAAAACTTAATTGTGAGTAATCACAGTTTTAATCACACTGTTAAACAACAGAATACTAATTGAAATTTATTAAATAGTTTTGAATGTTTTGCTACATTTTCAAATACATCAATTTCAGTTACAACACAGAATACAAAGTGTACAGTGCTCACTGAATTATTTTTATCACACACATATTGATAAACAAAAGAAATAATCATTTTCAATTCACCTGATATAAGTACTGCAGTACAATCTATTGTGAAAAATGTAACTTACAAATTAAGATTTTTTTTGTTACCTACCTGCATTCAAAAACAAAACAATGTAAAATGTTAAAGCCTACAAATCCACTCAGTCCTACTTCTTTTTGGACAATTGTTAAGACAAACAGGTGGTTGAAGCATGAAGGACCATAATGAATCTTTAGCACATCTGGCACGTAACTATCTTGCGATGCTGGCTACAACAGTGTCATGCAAATGCCTGTTCTCACTTTCAGGTGACATTTTACACAAACCTGTGTGTCTCAGTGATTGGCTGAACAAGAAGTAGGACTGAGTGGACTTGCAGGCTCTAAAGTTTTATGGTGTTAGGTTTTTGAGTTCAGTTACATAATAAAAAAAATCTACATTTGTAAGTTACACTTTCATGATAAAGAGATTGCACTGCAGTACTTGTATGAGGTGATTTGAAAATTACTATTTCTTTTGTTTTTTACAATGTAAATATTTAATAAATAAATATAAAATAAGCACGGTGCACTTTGTATTCTGTGTTCCAATCAAAATATTTGAAAATCTAGAAAACATCCATAACTATTTCAATTAATGGTATGCTATTATTGGTTAACAGCATGCTTAACTGCGTGATTAATCACAATACATTTTTTAAATTGCACAATTAATCATGATTAATTTTTTTAATCGCTTGACAACACTGGTTTCAACACAATTTTTTGTTATGAGCTCTTGTAGTTTAGCAGCTGAGCAGGGCTGTCCCTACCCATATGCAAAGTATGCAGCTATGGAGGGCACCTGGAAATTTGGGGCACCAAATTGCCCTCACTCCTGCTCCATCCTCACCCCAACTCCACCCCACCCCTTCCCTAAAGCCCCCACCCTGTTTCGCCCCCTGACCCACCCCTTCGCCCTGCTTCACCCCAGCCCTGCCCCTGAGGACTGCAGGAGGGCTGGGCCTGCCCTCCCCGGCAGCGGGAAGTGAAGCAACCTGGCCCCAGCTATGCCACCAATTCATGCCCTGCCCCCCAAACCACCCCCGCCACGGAGGCCTGGGTCCTCTCTCAGCCTGGGCGGGGGGCAGAGTAGGACCCCAGACTAGGTAGGGACTGTCCTGCAGCTGTGGAATGCAGCCGCCTCTGGAAGCAGGGCTGATGTTTAACAGCATATAATGGACAGTACACAGCAGTCTAGGAACGAAAGTAAAGACAAAGGAACCATTGGTAGCTGAAACTACAAGCAGATTTTAGTTAACTCTCCAGACTGGGATTCAACTGCCAACTTGTGAAAAATGCCCTGGGATCCTTAGTGATCAGAAAAAGGTCAGGACTTCAGTTTGAAAGTCTAATTCCAAGAAAGGGATGCTCCTTCCAGCACCATGGCAACCCTTGGCACTAGGCCGTGTATCCGCTCCCTTCGGAGTCAGAGATGGTCTCTTCCTGGCATAAGCGATTATGCTCCCTGTCTCCCTCTCTGAGCAGTTCCAAGAACCAATCCCCTGTAATGCACGGCATTGATATACTCCAGATTGCGTTCTCCAGGGCTCTCCAGAGGGAGACAGAGCAAGAGCACATGTGCACGGTAAAGGAACGAGTTTCTAAACAACAATCTAGCCAGGGCACTAACAAAGGATACAGAAATAGAAGCGCCCTACCGGATGGTTGGCTGGTCCCCGCTTATCTGCTTGAATCTCCGGTGCAGATGCTCAATTTGTTCCAAAGTGACTGGGAAGAGAGAAGAGAGAGATCATTTGCCACTAACCTCTCCTCACACAGCAGCGGAGGCAATAGCTGAAACCTTTTAACCAGATGAGGTCTCAGCCTAGGGCCCCCAGACTCTGCCGGACGTTCCTTAGGGGAAGCAGCGCTGCACTGGAAGAGGATCCCAGGGACTTCACCTGCAGATACCCTAAAAAAAGGGTTGGGTGGAGTTCCTGGAGCTCATTCCTCCTATGGCTACTGCCCAGCCATCCCTGCTAAACATGCCCAGGACGTCTGAAAAGCACCATAGATTTGGCCTACAGAGAAAGCGCCCACAAGAGAGAAGACATGTGGCTGCCTTGGAAAGTCTCCATCATGTCACACTCCCTGAGCACTGGGCGAGGGTCGCTACAGGTTTACTCCCTGGTAAAAGGCCCTTCGTAAATCAACATGGTACATGGGGTTTTCCTCTCTCTCGCCCCTTGGCTCCTAACCAGGCGCCTTGTCTCAACGACCAGCATCCACATTCCGTCCCTGCTGCATCCGCTCCCGACGGGGAACAGTTTTGTGCACATCCCTGCAGAGAGGCTGGCAGGCGGTGGCACAGTGCTGTGGCCTCAGGAAGCTGTGTTAAGCCAATGTCTGGATCAAGGGGGCGAGCCAACGATCAGTCCAGTAGAAAAACTGGTCAAGGGAAATCTTACTCCAGGGGCCAGCACAGCTGGTGTGTCATCCCCCCACTCAAGGTAAAATCTCTTTGTGCATTGGGGCGCCATGAGCGGTACCTAGCATTGGCAGTGTTGCTGTAACCGCGTCCGACCCAGGGTATTAGAGAGACAAGGTCGGGGAGGTAATATTGGCAAATAATGGACATAGTTACACTTAGGCCTGGTCTACACCAGACACTTAGGCTGACACTGCAACATCACTGAGAGACACAATGAGACCAAACTAAGCCCTGGCACAGACACTGCAGAGGCGATGGAAGAATTCTTCTGGCAAGCTAGCCACCACCTCTCAATGGGGCGGATTTACTATTGCGACGGTAGAGCCCCTGCCCTGCTGTAGCAGGCGTCTACATTGCAGTGCTAGAGTAGTGAAGCTGCAACGGTACCCTTGCCACTTCTAGGCAAGGGTCAAAGGTCCAAGCAGCTCTTCCAAAAGTTAGATGTTGGTGCAACAGAGTAGTGGGGATGCGGAGCTTCCTTAAGGGGAGACATTGGACTCAGCTAAATAATTCAGCTCTGTTACAGCGCCAGGGACTTCCTTGAAAAAATCTGATCCATTAGGGCTCCGTTATTTGGAAAGCAGCAGAGGGGATTCATGGCAAAGATATCAAATAGTGCTGGTGGGTACCGCAGCATGGACTAGTGGTTAGAATGCAGGACTGGTTTCAGGAGCTGCTATTTCCAGCACTGCCACTGGCTCCCTCTGTGGCCTTTTCACATCACTTAACCTCTCTTTGCGGCTCTGTTGCCCCATCCATGACTCATGTAAGTGTCCTTACCTGCTTATCTCAGAAGGTCTGTGAGGACTGACTGTTTAGGGTTTGTAAACTGCTTTGAATATGTGAAATAGTACTCACTGTATGGGAAAAGGCCCAGAGTAATGCTGGCTAGACCACATCCACTCTCGCTGTATTGTAGCACCTAGGTGTAGAAAGCTGCCCCACAGCATGAGATGGTCCCTGCCCCAAGGAATGTATAATGTAGGGCCCTGATTCTGCAATCTGAGCCACTCAAGCAAATTCTCTCCCTGGTGGCCCATTAGCAAAAGCTAAAGTTAGCCCTTGCTGTAAGATTTTACCCCCAGGCGAGTCAGTTCAGCTACAAAGTGCTGAGGTGAGACCCTGGTCTCTGAGTGATACAGGATTGTCTCTTCTTCCCTCCTCCAAGTCATATAGCTTCTATTTGTGGAATTCCCATAAGAGGTGTCAGCAACATAAGTGCACTGTTGTTGATTAAAAATAAAACATTAAACGTAACTAAAGGCAGCCAACCAGGCCTTCCTGTTTACTTCAAGAGTAGGAGGGGACTCTATGAAATTCAGAAGCAATATATTAGAGAGGGAGAGAGAGAGTTTTTGGGCTAAGATTTTCAGAAGTAACTATACATTTTGGATGCCAATTTGAGACACCTTAAATGGATCTCATCTTCAGAAAGCACCGAGCAGCTCCCTTGTCTGGAAATCAGGCCTCTGTGCTGTAATGTGGCCCCCAAACATCCAAAGAGACTGGTCACTTTTGAAAATCTTTGCCTAGACACTCAGTGAGCCTAGAAGCTGGAATTATGCTACCTAGGATAAAATTAAGAGCCATCGATTCACGTACGTCAAATCATGATGATGATCACCAGCTGGGCTCAAGGAGACAATTTCCACCTTCCCCCACCCCAGAATACTAATGGTCATTGTAGTGGCATATTATACATTCTGAAGTGTCTGCCATTAGCTACTGGCTAATATATGGTTCCAAGCTAGACAGATCACTGCTCTGCTGCAGTGTGGCAACGTTTATGATCCCATGGTGGAGAAAGACAGCGGCACATGAAGACTATTTGGGTACAATACTTCAGTTGTCCCACTAGTTCATACTTGCAGGAACATGCTGTAACTGCAGGAGCTTTGCACAGGAGCTGGCTGGGGGCAGTTCATGCAGGGAGAACAGAAACGTTTGACGTTTAACCCTGACTACAGCAAGCTTACAAGTAATGATACTATCTGACTCAGAAACGCAGGGCCCGCGCGTGAACTCCATTCCAGTCATTGGCAGACAGACTCAGTCATCTGTGAACCACAAGGAGATTTACAAGCACTGATTAGAACACCACGCAGGAAGTGAGAATGATCCCCACTTTATTGATAGGGAAGCTGAGACAAGAGCTGGCTGGTGACTTGCACAACATCACACTGCAAGGCTGACAGAGCCCTGGACAGACTCCGGACTCCCACTCCAATGCTCTAAGGCTCTGAGCACTAGGCAAGGCTCCCCTCCCATGGCAAGAGGAACTAGCTCTAATATTAACCTACAATAAGCCATGGCGAGACCAATCACTGATCTGTTGACTCCTTAATCTCTTGGTGGAAGTTATTTTCTTTTCACTGCTACCTTGCCAGAAACTCATGTTCATATTGACAGGACTTGAATCAGTCACGGGCTGGTACTTTTCAGACTTGCATAAATATTGACGATAGTAATTATCAGCAGTGGGAAACGCAGCCTTTGGCTTTGTTTGCACAAGATATTAGCTCTAGTCCATGTGCCACTGAGCAGCACATTCTCTCCGACCCAGGCCCAGAGATGGGAGATGTGGCCCGTGGAATCACACGGGATATGATGGAATACGAGCTTTCGCTAATGGGCCTTTTGCAGCTGGGTAGGTAACTCACAAGCACATTACAAAATCCTTGGCAGATCTATGATTGTAAACTATAGTTGACAGAAGGTAGCAGATCTGTACTGATATTTTGCTAACTTTTAAGTAACTGGCTTTGCTCCATTTTTGTTGTTGTTTTGCAGTCTTGACAAGGAAACTTCCCAAGTTCATTGGCCTAAATATTTGACAGGTCTTGGGAAGCTCTCTGTGCTTTTTGCTGCAGCTTCTCTCTCTCTCTCTCTCTCTCTCTCTCTCTCTCTCTCTCTGTGTGTGTGCCTATTGCTGAACTGTTTTGTAAGTTGGGGCACATCGACTTTAAGGTCAGATAATGGGACCATCATGATCATCTACTCCAGGGGTGGGCAACCTTTTTAGCCCAAGTGCCACATCAGGGTTGCAAAACTATATGGAGGGCTGGGTAGGAAAGGCTATGCATCCCCAAACAGCCTAGCCCCCTTGCCCCCATCTGCCACCTCCCACTTCCCATCTCCTGACCACCCCCCACCTCAGAATCCCCAACCCATCCAATCCCCCGCTTCTTGTCCCCTAAACACCCCCTCCTGGGACCCTCCGCCCCAACCGCCCCCCCCCC
>ML677361.1:2103576-2264768 GCA_007922305.1 Dermatemys mawii
CCCCCCCCCCACCTTATCCACCCCCTCACCACTGCTAAGATGTCTCCTTGCCCTTGTCACTGACTCTCAATTAACCATCCTGTTTGGATGACCAGGATCCTGCTGTATTTTGATGCTCTAGTTGCTTAAAGTGGGACCCGACCTATTACGCTTACGTCTCCACTAGAGCCACGCAGTGCTTTTAAACTCCTGTTTATGCTTCGCTGTTTTACTTCTGTTCATGGTTTTCACATAAATGGAAACTTTTTCTACACGTTGCTTCCAGATCTTCACAGTCAGTTGTTGACCTTTCACATCACCACTTGGTGACATCACCATTGCCATGGAAACAATGGGGCCAAGAAAGTCTTACATATCTGGAATTTGGTTTTAAATCAAAGTCTTATAAACCCCAGGGAACGTACAGGCGGTGATAAAAATCCCATCTGGCAGCAAAATGGCTCCTCTTCCTCTCCCAGCCATCAGTGTGTTCAGAGAGTCTATGATTAGCACAGAGCACTTAGAAAGGGGACTCCTGAGGCCTATTCTCAGTTGTGCCCGTGAATGTGGACAAGTCACCACTTCTCCATAATGTAGCTTTCCACATTTGTAAAATGGCGGTCGTACCCCCCCTCCCGCCCCAGAAGGTTGGGGAGTGCTTTGAAATTCACAGAGGGCGGGCACAGTGAGACTACAGTGTACTAGGGACCACAAGTGATCATTAGGTAGTCGTGTTACATGCTAGTGAAATGCTTGCACTGCTCTGTGGAGAGGGGGAGGAGCTTTGTACAGAGGGGAGGAGCTCTGTAGAGAGGGGGAGGAGCTCTGTGGAGAGGGGGCGGAGCGCTGTGTGCTGCAGCTTGGGCTCACCTCACCTTTCCTGGTGACTCACCTGCCCCCGGTACAAAACAAAAGGGGTCTCCCCCACAGCCAGCTCTTCCTCCCCTGGCAGCACAAGGCTGCACACAGCTCTCCTTTCGCACAGGCAGGCGATCGGCCATTGTGTTCCAAAGTATCGCGATCCTTCCCCTTAAAGCAGCAACACCTGCCCAGGGGAAAGAACTCCCCAGGAGAGACGCGCAGGGTCCACACTTCCCTTAGGAATAACGTGAGTCTCTGGTGTCGCGCGTGCTGGCTTCCAGGCCCCAGAGAAAGGAACTGGGTTCCCTGGGCTCTTTGCTAGGTGGCTGGTCTCCATGTGGTTTGAGTCAGAGCCCCCCTCTCCGGGCATCAGAGAGATCCCGAACACGGTGGCCATTTTGTTGGGGGGGGTCCCTTAACCAGCTGTGTCAGGACCATGCAGAACAATCACCTAGCCCACAACAAAGCCACCTCCTCCTCCAGCAGGAAAGGCACCTCAGCAGCTGAAGTCAGGCCCTCGCATCTGAGCCCCTTTTGATGGGGCGGGGTTGGGGGGGTGGGGTTGGGGGCTGAGCGCCAATGGAACTGCTAGTGGCTCCAGATCCGCAAGTCCCACCGGGGCCCAAGGTCCCCCATGTGAGGCATTAGGGCCAGTGTTGTAGAGGTATTTAGGCGCCTGAAGACACAGATAGGCATCTAGGTGCTTTGGAAATCCCACAGGGCAGCCTGAGCCCTTTACACCACGGGTCTTTGGCTCTGAGATCCAGCAGGGCTGCAGGGTCCCAGCGCACCCCCGACAGACGCAGGCTCCACCGCAGTGTGGCGTGAAGGCAGCGGAGTTGTGGCTGTCAGGTCACACAGTGCTGGCTTTGTCCCTAGGTTCTTGGAATTCCAGCAGCACCAGACCCATCCAGAGAGCTGATGACAGTCTCAGGCTAGCTGTAGTCGTGGGAATCCATGTCCCAGCAGCATTCTCAGCGCTTGGGTTATATGGGGGCTGGGCCAAACCTAGAAGTATTTGGCGTCTACTATAATGTTCACAAACTGCCCCCTCCCCTCCCTGCACACATGTGAACAGCCAGGAAAGGAAAAATAATCCCGGGGAATGACCCGTCTCGAGAGGCCAATATTTCTGTTTTACTCAGATTTAAACACACGTCTGCCTCAATCCATCCAGTCTGTGCTGCACCAGTCCCCACCCCAACTGATTTATCTCCCCAGAGCGTTCTCGTTAGCCGTACCTTTTCCTGGCAAGGGCCAGCCACACTGCAGCCTGCTCTACAGCCATGCTGCCAAGGGCTCACACAAGCCAGACCTGCACACTCCCTTCAGAACGCACCTCCTGTCCCTTCCGGCCGGAGCCCTCTCACTAGCCAACAGCAGCTGCAGTTACACTACAAATGAGTGCGGGAAGGCAGCCCTTGCAAGATAGTCCCACTGCTCCGGGAGTAGCGGCTATACAGGATTTAGGGCAATGCAGATAAGCTGCCTCTCGCAGTCCCACACAGCTTGCAGTCTGAAGAGAGTCAGTTTCTGATCACACACAGCTCCTGAGTGAAGCAAGAAAGAGGCAAGGTCTCTCATGAACTTGGGTCTCCCATAGGCAAGCACAGAGTCTCGCCTCAGATGATGGGGGCTGGCTATGTGGTACTTTAAATGTGACTCAGCCCTGTAAAGTGACTCTAATAACAATGCTAATACTCAGCTCTTATACAGAGTGTTCCATCAGCCAATCGCAAAGTGTTTTACAAAGTTGGACAGTATCATCAACACCATTTTACACTTGGGAAACTGAGGCACAGAGGGTTGAAGTGACTTGCCCAAGGTCACTCAGCAGGCCAGTAGCAGAGCCAGGACTAGCACTCAGGTCTCCAGAGGCCCAGTCCAGCAATGTATCCAGTAGGGCACACTGTCTCTCCTCAACAATTAGCATCACCTGGTTCCCTAGCCAATATTCACTGATTCCAGATCAAACCTGCTCTGTTTGCAAAAACAGCTGGTTTTTGTTTTCTTCTTAGCGGCCAGTCCCCAGCTTCACCCGACAGGGCTCCATAAGCAGGCTGAGAGTTTGGCGGGGGGGCTGGTGTCATTGAGGGCCTAATGTGAACACAGGATTTGTGCAAGTGAAATTGAGGGCTTAATCTGATTTACAGTTTCACTTTCACCGAGCTTTACTGCCAGAGCCCAGGTTGAGTTCATCGGACTTGTAGTCAGACAAACATCTTTTGACTTGCAAAAAACATCCTGAGATGACTTAATCTGGACTCATGGAGACACAGTGAATATGAAATCTCACCTTGCCATTTACACAAGGCCAAGATCAAAGGTCTCTAGACACCTAACGCCCACTGAAATCAACAGGGATTTGATGCCTTTGAAGGTCTGGGCCAGAGCCACATTTTTTTTGGGGGGGAGAGCAGGGTGGTGGGGGTGGGGTAGGAAGAAGCCCACTCCATTACATTCCTGGCTCTTTGGGTTTGGGACAGAAGTTACTCAGCAGCTGGTGATTATGGACGCCTGGCTTACCAGCCAGGACTCTTCACAGCAAAGGAGCACAGTTATGCCAAAGGCTCCACGCTGCAGTGCGATCTGATCGCAGCCTTGCTACGGTACAAAGGCTCAGGATATACGGACCTTGGAAATAGTGTCAGAAATGGTGCCAGAAGATTGATGGAGTTGGTTTCTCTTATCCAAGCACTGCAGGAATTATTTGGATTTACTGTGGGTGAGTGGCACCAACGGAGCTATACCAGAACAAAGACCGGCGGGGACCGGATAACAATTAAAAGCGACCGGGCCGGACTGCTTTTTATGATAACTGTACTCCAGATGAAAATGCAGCCCTGCAACTTGAACTAGTCCCCTTCCCCACTCCCTAACTACTCCCTCTGCAGCAGAGACTTATAGCCCTTGTTCTGGAACAAGATGGGGCTGGAGAGGTTTGATCCTAATGAGGCAGGCAGCCATCCAGTATAGTGACTTGACCATAGTGCCTAGATGCCACAATGATGGTCTCTTTAGAATGGCCACAGCGATAAAATGGGGCCTTGTGCCTGATACTGAAGGTGCATTGGAAATTTGGGAGCTTGAGTTCTGATCTAGCTGAATAAGCCGGTTGCTGGGCACCATCATATGACCTCCAGCCCTTTGCCTCCTACTGGCTCTCCACATTCCTCTGCGTGCATGGACGTGTACTGTAGAGGAGGGGACCCTACACTGAATCATTTCAGTATTTTTAATGCCCATGAGAGAGAGGAGTCCGGGCTGAGGCTGCGGGCAGGTTTATTTTTGCCTGAGTGAACGTTAGTACTAGTGTAAGATGCTGGAGTGACAGTCTATCCCGGCAGCACAGCTACGCAAACACAGGGACAGCGCAGATTTCTCTTCTCCGCTCTGCTGCCGCTGTGCCTGTTGGGACAGCTACTTTGGTACGATGAACACCTGTGTGCTGGATACAGGCTTGGGCCCATCAACTCACTTCACAAGCACCACCGAACAGACAGCTGGGCATGAGTAATCACGCCTGTATCTCCCCACCTGGGCAGGGTCCGCAGTTAACTTCTCAGGTGGTTAATTTGATATTTTGGCTCAGGTGGCCAGCATGAGTCAAGGGCTCATAAGCACACAGTGCTGTGTGACCTTAAACGATAAGATTTCTCCTGCAGCCAAAGCCAGGTTGTAAATGCAGCCTCGTGCCATTGCTGTGTGGAAAGCTGAGCTGTCCAGTGCGTTGCCATAGGACTACACTGCACAGCCGCTGATGGCTTAGGCCTTGCAGCCGTGGCCTAGAGGAGCGGAGGCAAAAGGAGACTGGTTTTGCCTTTAAAGATGGAGCTTGTAAACAAATGATAGTTTGTGTTCCTGTCACCGGCTCCTTCAGAGCCTGAGCTTTCGGCCTTTGAAAGCTACAGCAAAACTCCTTGTAGATGACAATAACAAAGTATCTGGGCTCAAAGGTATCGTGGGTGAAGTAAACGCTTTTATTGGGCAGTGGCACTAGTGTGTGCTCTGTGTCCTGTTCAGACCTCTGCTCTGGAGCAGACTATCAGGGACAGTCACATGCCAGTTCATGGGCGTCAGAGACCTGCTGCATCATCTGGCACGTCCCCCAGCTGAAGCAGGCTGGTCCTTTACAGAAGTGCTTATCTAGGCCAGTTGCAAACAGCTCCAGTGATGTGGCTTTCACCCCCTTCCCTCGGGAGACTCTGGTGGGCTGACAGCTGCATTGTTAGGAAATAGTTCCAGGTAGGATCCTAAAATGGTCAGTGCTTGAATTGAGACCGCTCCCCACCTGTGTAATCTCTCCCCCACCTTGGCATTCACACCCTTAACAACGTCTGGACACTTGTCACTTTTGCCCCACTGTTGTCATTAATTTACTCTCTCCTCAACTCCATCCTTCCAGCCCCACATCGATGGAAATGATCAACTCTGGGACGTGGTCTGTTCTTTCTAATGACTGGTTAATTCATCAACCCCCAAGCCTCTGCAGAGCACCAAGCAGGAACCCAAACTGTGGCAGAGAGCAGCATGGGCCAACCGTTCTGACTGCGACGCCAGCGTTTCTCTCCTCCCTGGGAACTGGAGCCCGAACAGGCAGGGTTGTAATACTTGCTGTATGTAGCCTGTCTGGGACTGACTTCCACGGAGGCTAAGGAGTGATAGGACGATACCTCCGGATACCCTCTGCTCAGACACACAAGCAGCTCTGTTTGCAAGTGAAATGTTTTTTTTAAAAAACAGCAACATTGGATTTGGGAGCCTTTAAAACACCTCCCTGGTCTCCTCTCCCTCCCCTTCTCTGCCCTTTACCCCGCCTCACTGAGAATGGAGAAAGGCAGCCAGAGGCCCACCATGAACACATGACCCTGTGGGATCACATGTGTGTGTTGGCCATGTCCCTACGCACATCACAACAACCCTCTACCTGGCAGAGGAAAGCTAGACTCTACCTCCTTTGTCTTGGGGCTGCTACAGTATCACCTGGAAGAGCAACAGGCGCTCCCAACACCGATATCTTGGGTTCAGCACTCTGCCCATACAGCGACCCTGGCCTCTGCTTCCATTGCAATCAGTGGGAATTTGGGCATTGACCATAACGATAGCCCATGTTGGTCCTTGGAGAACTCAGATTATCCTGCCCCTATGTAGTACTGGAGTTAGTTGTGCTGTCTCTCATTCACTCACTCAACCTTCGAAATGACATTTCTAAGTTCTTCCCTGTAGCAGCCATTTCGGCATCCCTGTTAGACTTGAGCCCACAGGGAAGGGCAGCTCGACCCCTAGAAAAACCCCACAAGAGACCACGCTTTGCACTATTTCTCTCCAGTCCTACGTACGGCCGTGTTCCATTCTGAACCGCATCGAGATGGAATCTGGCCCATTGACTCTGTTCCAATTACTTGTTTTGACTTTTTTTTAATTTACTGATTTAAAATGAAACATTCCCCCGTTCCGCAAACATCCCCCCCTGCTTTGGGGCGACTGAGGCTTGAATCAGACGCGCACGCAGACAGCGAGGAAAACCGTAGGCTCCAGCCTCTCTCGCTCTCAAATGTTAATCTAATAGCTGAAGAGGGGAAGCGTTATCAATCAGGCCAACATACCCACATGTCTGCAAGCACAGACACTTCAACTGCAGCCAGATTAGCCCTTTATTAAAGCCCATCACCACATGAGAATTCCCAACCACAAGGAGCCCGCTCAGTGTCACAGCAGAACGCAGCCTGTGCTGGTGACCCAACAGAGGATCGAACTGGAATGTGGCTGGGAACGTTTGATTTCAAAGGCATGTCACAGATGCTGCTGGCATTCCAAAGTCCCGCATTGTAGCCCAACAAGAGGCTCTGATAAGAAGATAGGAGCCACTGTACATCCCCCAATCCTCACAGGGTCACGTGACTGCAATAGCAAAGGAGTCGGCTGTAAATAACTCCATATCAGCCTGGCCTGACACAAGCGGCCTTTAGGTTTTTAAACTAAAGGCTGGGTCTTGCCCTTGTTGTTTGGTTTAGAGCAGCCTTAGTCAAGATCTGGGGTCTGTTGTGCTAGGCACCATACAGATGCACAGTATGAGACAATTCTCTGCCCCGTTCTAGAGAGATGAGACAGACAGAGTGGGGCGGGGGAAAGAGAAGCAAAGAGGGGATTTGTCCAAGGCCGTGCAGCAGGTCTGTGGCAGCGTCAGGAATAGAAACTACATCTCCCCGTGCCCTAGCCACTATACCATGCTGTTTCTCCCTTTGGTCTGTTCTGGGGGAAAGAGAAGCAAAGAGGGTATTTGCCCAAGGCCGTGCAGCAGGTGTGGCAGCGTCAGGAATAGAAACTTGATCTCCCCGTGCCCTAGCCACTAGACCATGCTGTTTCTCCCTTTGGTCTGTTTACAGCCCTTACTTGTTGCTGTATAAAGCAGACATGACACAAGCTCTTCAGGGCATGTGAAATGTCTTCATTTGTCCCTGCGACACCCCAACTACACTTCGGCATGTTCAGAAATCAGTCAATGCCTCCAGTTATCCTGGGCTTGCTGCAACCGCTCCCCTTATCTATCACAGGTTCCCATCCATCACACGACCAGGCTAGGCATGCAAGCACCTTCTTCGCTGCAGCTCCTTACACCTGGGACAGCTGCCCTGCTTCTCTCTACTGCACTGATTTTCCTTCTCATTTCAAATCTTAGCTGGCCAGAATAATCTTCTCTCCCTTGTCTGGACCATGGCATCGGTCTCTCCCTAGGCCATTACGTATTATTCAACTCTGTAACTGTACTAACACCATAAAGCATCTTACGATGCAATTTGCATGAAAGACACTTGGCAAAATGAAGTGGCATGGAAGATTTAGGATCTACTGATTTGTAGGACCAAACGTTAACCTCTCAGAAATAGACTGATGGGGAACATATTTCTGATGCTGAAACTAATTCATTGCTGCTTAACTTCTGGGTGCAGTAGCGTTTTCAATCTTTCATCCAAAGTATTTGAACATTGCACTTGAATGCACTTTCAGAGCGTTGATGTTGTTTAGGTTTCTATTTGTGTTGAAGCTCATCATTGTGTGTGTGTGTGTGTGTGTGTGTGTGTGTGTGTGTGTTTGCATGTATAATTAATCCCTAGGGCATACCAAGTCTTAGTAACGTTGTGATAACACCTCTATCAGGGCTGTGAGGATAGTTTTATGGTGAGTATTTCTCAGCTCATCCTAATACATTATTTGTTATTTGTATTATGGTAGCATCTCAGAATCCTAATCATGGCCCATGACCCCACTGTTAGGCGCTGTGCAAACTGCCCCACATATGGTCTCTCTTTGAAATTATACATTGAAAAATATTATAACTCAAGAACAAAACCAAATGACTGCTTAGCAAAGCCAAAACCTCATCTATGAGTGTTTCAAATTGTGGGCAGCTTGGTTCACAACAGATTAGTGATTCCTTTTGTAACAGCTATGTGAAATTGACGCTGTGCTGCTCTTATTAACTCACACTAGGAGCCGGAAGGATTATGAAAGAAGAAAAATAATCTTATACACTTCCCAGCTCTACTTTACCGACTGAATCAGACCAACAAACATGGATGGTAACCTGCTGCTTGCAATCAGTTCCTTTATTACACCTACCCTACGTCCTCGCTTTCTTGCCGGCAGCTTTAGGATGGAACCGCAGCATGGATGAGTGAAGCAGGTTTAAACCGCCATGGGAGAAAACCCCAGTGACATTAAAAACCCGCCCAAATCACTCACTCAGAACAAAAACCCAAATGAAGAAACAGCCTTTCCTGGCACAGGGCTGCCCCAGGAATGGCTCAAGAACCAGTTGACTCTGCAGGGAAACGCAACAGCTTTGATTCTCGAGGTGGGAGGCAGGGGGAGCGTGTCCTGCAAATGGTTTCTTTGCGGGTGCGTCACCCCATGCTCGCCTCACTCTGCTGCCAGAGCTTTGTGTTCGGTTCCTTTAAAACAAGCCCAGATGAGTGAGCTGGGGCCCAGTTTGTGTGGTTCTGGTGTGAGGCAGAGTGACAAGCAGGAATTTTGTTCAATCCCCAAACTCGGTTGATCATAGAACCATAGAATTGTAGGCCTGGGAGGGACTCCGAGAGATCACTTAGTCCAATCACCCACTCTCATGGCAGGATGATATTGCCTCAGCTGTTTTCAAACTGTCATGACAAAAACCCTTAAATCAGCCCCTCGCCTACAGAGCTTTGGGCACATTTGAAACAATTCCTGCTCCTCCCCTCCCCCCAACAAGAGACTGCATGATTTCAGGATGAAAACATCACAGAACTCTAGTCTCAGGTGTTTCCAGCTATCAAGGGCAAGTTCATTTCTTGGACATACTTTCCTGCCACGACAGGTAGTTTGGAAGCTGGGGGTGGGGGTGGGGTGGAGTTTAAAATTGATTTATTTTCTTTTGCTGCTGCGCCAAAATTAAAAGTAAAATTTATTCATCCCCTAACCAGGTCCCTCTTATGCAACTGTTTCTCTTCCTAGCTAAATGTTATAAATTTAATAGCTTAACTATCTGGGTGAGAATCTGGAGACTTGTCCGTTTAAATTATTCCACGTTCATTTGATTTTAATTAATTGGCCCTGTGTGGTTTTACTTAATTCGTTGTTTCTGCCTTGATTGCAACAGACAGGCTAATTTTTTGGAAAGAAAATGCTTTATCACAGTGTAAGCTATTACCATTTCATGGATGTGGTGTGTGTTTTGTTTCTAATTAAGAACATTTTGTATTAAAAAAAATTTCAATAAGGTCTAAGAGCACAAGCAGTGAACTAAGGGCAAAACTGCAACTTTTAAAAGTTCAGAGTAGCACAGAAACACAAAAAGCATTATGAATCTAGAAAATATCTGTCATGTTAACTTCCCCAAGTGTATTCATTACAAAATGCATGTATGTGAGTTTACATATTAATATCACACACACACTTTTAAAAATGAAACATGCTCAAACTAAGACCCCAGCGCTCAACATTGCAGTGTTCAAAATCTGAAGCTACATCCAAATCCAAACGTCATAGTTTGTCCCTCTATAAAAGGGGAATAGAACTCCTGAGCTTTGGGTGAGGGGGGTGAAATTGAGAACTGAATTTTGACTCTCCCAAATGCAGATTGTTTATATCTGGGTTAGGAGCAGGTCAATGGCTAGCACGTACGTGCTACCCCATGAATGGTCTTTTGGGATTGTTATATTAAATTTATGACTAGTTTAGGTGTAATAGTGTTTTACTTGATAGGGGTAGATTACCACAGTTCCTGCAGGAATCAGAAACAGTCGGGGGGTGATTACCACTGAGACTGAACAATCCCAGAGTGATATACCCAGGCTCAGGCTGGGTTTTCCAGAGACTAGGACACAAAGAAAGGGCTTTTGGTATCATGGGATGAGCTTGAACTGACTTGTAGTCTTCCTTTTGACTCAGCAAACTGGCAAGATCTTAGAGGACCTCAACCCTTGCTGAAGAAAGACTGACCCCGGCCCCTGTGTTGGAATTAGGAAACGCTTACCAGAGATTGCCCCCAAGTGAGTAGGAATGTCTGTTGCTTTTAATATATTTTCTCTATAAAGTTTTGCCTGTAGAATAAATTCCTAGAGCAGCTCTTTTACAAAAACATCCAGTCTTGATTTAAACGTCAGTGATGGAGACTCCACTACGACCCAGGATAAATTGTTCCAATGGTTAATTACTTTCACCGTTAAAATGAGCACCTTATTTCCAGTCAGAATTTGTCTGGCTTCAGCTTCCAGCCATTGGAGTGTGTTAGACCCTCCTCTGCTAGACTGAAGAGTCCATTGTTAAATGTTTGGTCCCGTGTAGATAGATACAGACTGGAATCAAGTCATACCTTAACCTTCTCATTGTTATGCTAAATGGATTGAGCTCTTTGAGTCTATTTTTTCTAATCCTTTAATCGTTCTCGTGGCTCTTCTCTGACCCCTCTCCAATTTATCATACATCCTTCTTCAACTGTGGGCATCAGAACTGGACACAGGATTCCTGCAGCGGTCACACCAGTGCCAAATACAGATGTAAAATAACCTCTTGGCTCCTGTTCAATACTCCTCTCTTGATGCTTCCCAGGATTGCATTAGCTTTTTTTGCCATCGCTTCGCACTGAGGAGTCTTGTTCAGCTGATTATCCACTACAACCCCTAAATCTTTTTCAGAGTCACTGCTCCCCAGAATAGAGGTCCCCATCATATAAGTGTGGCCTACATCCTATGTTCTTTGATGTACACGTTTACATTAGCCATACTAAAATGTATACCGTGTGCTTGGGCACAGCTCCCCAAACGATCCTTGAATCAGTGACCTGTCCTCTTCAGTCTGTACCACACCCCCAATTTTTGTGGCAACTGCAAACTTTATCAGTGATGATGTTAGGTTTTCTTCCAAGTTGTGGATAAAAAACGTTAAACAGCCTAGGGCCAAGAACCAAATCCTGCAGGACCCCATGTTACATTAATTGCCATTAATGTGGCAAAGGCAAACTAGGCAGAAATTACATATTCACAAGGTGTTTCTGCTTCTGTCTTCAGATGGCTCTCACTGGCTATCAGAATGATGGAACATACAGCAGGACCTATTTACTCATCATCTAAGGAGCTCAACACAGTTTACGAACATAATTACCAGTGTTTCAGTGCTCCTGGGAGGTTGGTATTATCTCCATTCTATAGCCAGTGATGTCAAGACACAGAGAAGTTGACAGACCAGCAGTTGTTATTAGAACACTTCAGGTCTGTATATTCAATTTCTCAGCTCTTAATACTCTTAGTGAATCCATCCGTCACATAATCAGCGGCTGGATAGAGTCAAAACTAACTCATCCCTTAAAAGGGCTGCGCAGGAAGCAAGAGCAGAGAAAAGATGATTTGTGTTTTCAGTTCACTTTCCCAACCTTCCTGCCCAAACCAGCACTGTCGTTACTTGTCTAGTTTCGAAAGCCACTGTACATTGCAACAACATAGAGCAACCTAAAGTCCCGAGTCTCTTATGCAGTTAAATCACATTCTTCACAAGTCCCATGCTTAGTGAACCTTGCGGAAACAGCTGTCTGTTGGAGATGCATTAGATGAGAAAGAGACCTTGCCCAATCTACTTTAAAGCAATGATTAAAAATACCACATTGGAAATAAAGGAGCTAAAAACACAGAGCAGTACTCACAGCCAGTCTTGTCAGCAAGTTCTTGAATCTCTTCTGGCATAGAGTGGAAGGAACCCATCCCTTTCAGCGTACAAATGAATAAAATGAAACAGCTTCAGCAAAATCCAGTTAATCCAAGCTAGGGTCGGGGCAGAGATGAATATTAAAGAGCGGTGGTGGTCGGAGGAAGTTGTTTGACCAAAACCAATAAAATATTAAACATTCAAAGAGAGCAGGAAGCAGCCCGGGAAGGGAGTGTTTTAAGGTACTGGCTAACAGCAGTGCCAGCCGGACGAATGTACAGTGCATCAGTTTAAATCTTGAGGAAGTGTGAGGCACTAATTATAATACAGTGTTACATACATATAGAGAGAGATCCAGGCTTCCTCAGGGTCCAAGAGCCCTCCAAGTTTGAGAGATACCTGGTTTAGGACAGCAGGGTGCACATCTGTTGTTGACACACTATATCACCTGGGACTAGAAATCCCCAATACAGCCTATTATTTCTGCCTTGATAGCTGCAGTAGCAGAAACAATATTAACAAGAAAAGTTTATTATTCTGCTTTCACCCTTGTGGCAAGGCACTATTGCAGGGAGGATGTGGCATACTCACATTTATTAATACTACTTTGCATTTATACAGCACATCACATCCAATGACCTCAAATCAATTAAATTAAGCAAGCCTCACCACACTCTAATGGGACAGGTGTACTGTTCCTATTTCCCTTTTACACAGGGGTAAACTGAGGCACAGAGTCCATAATAGTCAGATTTATGTTGCTGTTGTGGTTCTAACCATAAGGCAATCTTTCTTCAGGCAAAGAAGCGTTCCTGTTCTGAAGTTAGTCACTCCTAAGGAGTAAAAAGTTGCATTACACTAACATGGAGCCAAACTTCTCCATTTGCAAGAGGAGAAGAAAAAGGTTTTGCTCTCTTAGTACTTATCACTGTTTCTCATCACCCTCCGCGCCTTAATGTTCATGTCATGGTGGGTGTAGATGTCTCCAAGATTGGGTAGAAATGGTACCATTCTTGGCCACCAGGGCAAAAGTCACACTACAGGAAATTCTTAAACTACCACTGTCAAATTTCAGCATTAACAGCTGTGATAATCTGTCTTTTCCCAACATATTCAGTCTGTTAGGCTCACGAACACGCTATAAATGTGTGTCAAACGGCAAACTCCATTTTTTAACATGAGCTTTCTCTGTGGTCTTTTTTTACCTCCATGTTGGACTGGAATTCCCAGGGGGCAGTGACGCAGGGCTCACAATGGAAGGCTGTTAAAACTTGTTTGGTCTTCTATTCACGTGGATGCACCTTTGGACAAAGAGTTGGCTACTGCCCAGAAAAACCTAGGCTGATCAATAAGAAAGGATCATATAGTGAGGACTTCGGTTAGGAGACTGATCAGGGGTCACCTAAGGGGACTGGAGGTTATTTTAAAAAAAATTTCCCACTGGGCCACTGGCCATTTTGGAGAGTAAGAAAAGAGAGCAGAAGCCTGAATACAAATGAGAGAGAAGACACCATGTGCAGAAGGAGAGGAAGAATACGGATGTCCTTAGAAGACACTGACCTGAAGAATGTCCAGAGTAGTGAGGAAGCTGAGGCAGGGAAGGGTGTGTTGATGTTTTATTGTTTTTTCTGGCCCTGTATCTCTCTTGTGCTGTCTAAAGTAAAAAGTAATGATTTAGAATTCCTTCTGCAAAGCCTGTGCACTATGTGCTTCAACTAGTCCGTGTCCCCGGAAAGGTAAACTGTAATCCAGAGTGTTGGAGCTCAGGGGAAGGGCATATTTACGCAACTGGAGTGCCGTGGGGGTCAGCACTGGTCTAGAGGGGCTGCGGCAGCTGGACTATGGGGTTATAGTTGTCAGAAAGGGGGTATTAGACAGACGAGCTGTACCCCAAGAGCATGTGGGTTGCGACCAGAGGCAGGGCGTGGGCTTAGGACCCTAGTACATAGGTCCAGCTTGTGAGACCCAAACACAAGAGCTTGGTGAGTGTCGGGCCAGAATGTGACAATACCCCAGGGAGATAGACAAGAAGCAGTTTACCCTGCTCAGAGCTCCTGGTTCAGGCTTCCTTAAGATGACAACACGGGATGGGTTTGCACGCCGTTTGTGTTTTCACACTTCGCTCGACAGCTGTAACCCTGCAGAAACTTCTTCTTTTCTTTAAATGAAAGCTGAGATTCTGAAGCATAAGACAACAGTTCCCAGGAAAAAGGGACCAAGGTCCCACAAACTGGCCCACTTCAACCCCAGGCTGGAAAATTCAGAGGCGAAAAGGACTTGAGGCCTGGTTCTCCTTTATGCTAAGGCTCCTTTGCATCACTGTAAAGGGACCATCACAGCACTAGGCATTCTCAGTGTAAACAAGATTCAGGTCCTTTGTCCTTTGCTGGAAGATTGTGTAAGGAGCTGAGACATGGCCAGAGTCTATTGTACTCCTCAGCCTATGCGATCGCAGGGCCTATGCATCTGCACTTTAAAACCACAGAAACGAATGGGCAGCGCCATGAGAGAAG
The DNA here is from genome assembly GCA_007922305.1 of Dermatemys mawii. NCBI lineage: Eukaryota > Metazoa > Chordata > Testudines > Dermatemydidae > Dermatemys > Dermatemys mawii. The sequence goes on from ML677361.1 coordinate 2,118,108, forward strand.
GGCAGATCAAGTCACACACTATCTCAGGGGTTGCCATGCTCCTCTAAGACGATCCCATTGCTTGGTTGGACTTTTGCCTGAGTGACGTCTGTTAGATGGTGTTTCTTTCAGTGGGAGCTTTAAGCTCTGTGCTGCTCTGTAATATGAAAAATCTTTAGCACTGATATCTAATTACATGAACCAAGTAGAACTGAAACCATCAATGAAAACAACCATCTCCACTAACTCTGAACATCGGTTTAACCCTCCCTGCCCCCTCAAATTCTAAAATTTGCCACGGCACCCAGAGAACATGGTTGAAAAGCCCAAGTCCACTTGGGGCTTACGCTGCAGCTTAGCCTCCTCCAAACAATCGGCAAGAGATGGGATGAGGGAGATGACAACCAGTTTGACTTAAGGCAAAAGGCACCATTGCAAAAGTATTTGTGTGGATGAAATGAGGGTGATGTGCCAAAATGGCACCAGGGAAATCAGAGGATGAGTTGTAGGTCACAGCAAAAGGGGCCTGGCCTAAGACCAGGACTGGGAGCCAGGAACACTCAGTACTAATTCCAGCCATGACATCAAATGCCAGCTCTGAGCTTGCATAAATCACAATCCTGCTGGACTAAATTCAGTGGAATCAATGGAGCTACACAAGCAATTGATTTGGCTCCAGGGTGTCTCACCTAACACGACTCCTCAGACGGGTTACAGGGGAGTCATTTACGCAATGTTTGGAATGCACTTCCGAGTGCTTCCCTTACGTGAATGCCTGACTCGGACTGGGGAGCGGGGTGGGGGGGGGCATCATTTTCAGATTCTTCTTTAAAGTACATTTTTCCATCAGCCGGGGTACCGTTCAACAGGTCTCCCTTCTCACACACCAGGTCACGTTGCTGTTTCTTCCTGGCCCGAAAACAAACCCAACACCACCTTAGAGAAAGAGATAAGACCTGCAGCAGCAATCCCACCACTGCACTTAAATAGCCCACCAGCTCGTCTAAAAATACAAGCAGTTAGCTGTCTCATGCCTGGTAGGGCTTTTTTCTAAAACAACCTACCGATGGCTTGTAGTAAAATACCTTACTACAATAAGCAGGTTTGTTCTACTTTCCTACAGCACCTAATTACAATAACCTCATTAATGTCAACTTGCAGGGTGTATTTGAGAGATCGTCGTGCCTGTGATGCTGGTGGACCAAGTGGCAGCTCAGGCCATGGTCCCCCTGTGCCACCTGAACATTGACAGACTGAACTCAGTGTGGCTCACCTCTGTCAGTGTTGTGTAAAAAAACCAACAACCCTGAATTAGAATGTGTTTAGACATTATGGAATACTTATAAATTGCAGCCTGCATTAATCTCATGTATAACATCTGTACCCCATGTGCTAAGGTAACAGTTGAGTTACTCCAGACGGAATTCGGCATCAAAAAAATCAAAAATTCTGCACACAATATTTTAAAAGTCTTCACATTTTATCTGTCAAACCAAAGTGGAGGCTCCAGCAGGGCACTGGGGAGGACAGGCCATTGGCTGCACAGAAGTGGGTGATCACTGTGGAGATTCCCCACCCCTGTGTCCCCTGGAACATGAACTCAGCAGTGAGGCTGAATCCAACCCTGACTCAGTACAAGGCCTGGGCCTGCCCCAGAAACACCCCAGGGTCCTGCCCTCTGCACCAGGTGTGAGCAGAGAGGTTCAGCAAGGCGGGATCCTAGTGTGGGGGGCGCCAGGTGTGGGTTGAGAGGGTTCTGGGTGTGTGTGGGGATCTGGATGCACAGGGGCTTGCTGGGGGGGGGGCGGGCTCTGGGCCCAATGGTAATGGCCCTCTGGGGGGGGGGTGTCAGGTGAAGGTGGTTTGGGCTCAGCAGGGGAGTCTAGGTAGGGAGGTGATAGAGCTCAGTAGGTGGGTGTGTGGAGGGGGGCTGTGTCAGGCGGGGATCCAGGTGCAGCTGGTTGGGGCTCAGGGTGACTCATCAAGGTGATCCAGGTGCAGGGGGAGTGGGGCTCATTGGGGAGGTGGGGTGCAGGGCTGGGGGGGTGAGGCTCGGTGGGAGAGTCTGGGTATGAGGGGCTCTGGATACACAGGGGTTGAGGGCATGGGAGAGCAGGTCCCTGCAACTGTGGAGTGATGGGAGCAGGAAGCGCACGGGGCGGGGGCAGGGGGAGGTTGCAGAGCTTCCTACAGCTGGGGTAGAAATCTGGGGGTGGGTCATATAGCACTTGCTTATCACCGAACTGTCTATTACTCTGGAAACTTAAGATTGTGTGTTCACCGGCTATAACCTAGTCAACTGTCCCATTTCCTTTTCTTATTAATAAATCTGTAGCTAGTTTATTATAGGATTGGCTACACATGTGGTCTTTGGTGTGAGGTGTACAGTAACTGACCTGGGGTAAATGACTGGTCCATTGGGACGGGGAGTACCCTGAGTATTGCTGTGATTCCTGGTGTAAGGCAGGTTTACCCAGGTGGCAAGAGTGAATTCAGAGTCCTTAAGGGAACGGTCTATGACTCCACAGCTGTGCTAGTGACTGAGGAGTTTACACTTGGTAACTGGTTGGTGAGATCTACGTATACAACTCACAGCCAGTCTGGGGTTTGTGCCCTGATTCTAATCAGTCTGCCCAGAGTTTGGTACTCATGCTCTTGAATCACTGCAGGACAGCGTGACACTTGAAAACAAGACTATTTAGAATCAGATTCTAGGTTTGAAAGAGATTTTCATTTATGGAATTAATCAAAAAGGGGGGAAAAAGTCCAGAAATCTGTTTCTTTAAAAAAATGTGTGAAGAGAGCTGGAAGAGAAGAGAGAATTTTCCCTTCTTCCAATGATCACGGCCAGCTGCACTATGCATATAAAATGGTGGTCACCTAATGGCAGCAGGAGATTCTGATGCTTCTTGGTGTGAGTGGCTGGAAGCTGGGAGAGCTAGTTGTTTAGGCCAGTGAGGTTTGCTTTACCAGATCAGGCCAGTATCTTGACATGGGAAGTGTGGGAAATGTCTGTACTTTTCTTAAAAGTGTGTGACTCAGTTCCCCTCCTCCCTGTTGGATCGCTACCTACTCGGTCTCAAAGAGTTAACTTCTTTCCAGCAACCACTGGCAAGGAGCCAGGGTTGAACTTTTGCCTTTGAATGAGGCAGATACTAAGTACTATCAGCAACAAGTGAATAGGCCCTCAGGACCTGGCAGAACAATGGACAAGCTGCAGAGCTACAATCTAGGTGAAACCAGCTGGCTCCAGGTCTTTAGAGGAGGAGTGGAAAATCCCCAGACTCTGCAAGGGGAGAACACCCCAGGGTGAGAAGACTGGAGCAGGTTGCCTAAGGCAGAGGGGACCTTTCTGGGTGCCCGACCAGCGGAGCTGAAAGATGCTGACTACAGGAGTTGGAGAGGAGACTCCATGCTCCAAAGGAGAATGGGGAGAGAAAGTTCCTTGGAGGACTCTGACCACGTGTCTCCTATTGTGCACGGATCGGTGTATTGTCTGCTGTCTAAAGTGCAGAGCGATTGCAAGAGTAGTCCCTCCATGCAGGCTGTGGCTATTTGTTTCACCAGTGAGGTCTGTCATTGAACGATAACCCAGAGTGCTCATAAGAAAGGAGCTCTAGGAAACCTTGTGCTTAAGCTACTGGGGTGTCTTGGGGGTCATCACTAGTCAGGGAGTGCCAGGGCAGAGGGGCCCCCACTTTCAAGACAGAGGTACCAGACAGTCTGTGGCCAGGAAGCACGCCTGTGAGGCCAGACACTGCGACTGAAGCCTGCCCAGGAAAACGGGAGCTTACAAGCACAAGGCCCAGCTTGTGGGCCCAAACACAGCAGCATGGGGCATGTCCAAACAGGTGGAGCTTGACCAGGACTGAGCCACCCTCCATGACCCGTATCCTGCTGCCTTTTGTAGTGTCCATTACTCCAAGGAAAGCTGGTGGATCCCCAGGGTGGGGTAGGCCTCTGACTGTTCTGCAGTGCCTTCCTCGTGCTCAGCCCTGGGGCTCCACGTTTTACCAAGGCAAGCCCTGGTACTTTGCTATCCCAAGACCGCATCCCTGGGTTCAGCACCTGTTTCTCACTGTGGACCCTTCAGTAAGTCCAGAAGAACTTGAACGGCGGTTGGTGACCTCTCTGGGGTGGGAGCTCTGCAGCTGGCAAGGGTTTGCAGTGACAGGGCAGCCTTTTCCAGACAGGACATTGCTGATTAGCCAGCCAGAGACTACAGGAAGCGGGACATTAGGTTGGAGATACAAAATGAAGGCTACAGGCATGGCTCACTTAACACAGCAGCTTCTGCTTGTTCACTTGTGCAGGCTCTGCTTTGCCCTGGCCTGGAAGGAAGAATGAACTTTTGCTGCAGAAAACCTCGCTGTCTTTCCCAGTCACTGGGGACTGGCGCACCCTCCAGAGGGGAGCGAGGTTCTCATTGCAGGCTTCTCACACCTCAGTTCTTTGTTTCAAGTGCCAGGCATGCTCTTTGCACATGTACTGCCCCCCATCTTGGGTTTCACATCCACCCCCGTCCTGGGGATCATAAGTAACTTGCCCATCCACAGCCTCAAAGTCCCCGTGGTGAGCACTGGTTAGACGTTGGATGGCCAATGACAGATCCTCTATTTTACCTCCAAAGGTAGCGCCAGTCACATGTTGATAGTCCATTCATCCCTACCTGGACCAGTCTACCTGGCTCAAAGGGCCACATCTGTATCTGGAAAGAGATTAAGAATCAGAGGGGTAGCCGTGTTAGTCTGGAATTGCAGAAGTGACAAAGAGTCCTGTGGCACCTTTGGTTAGTCTTTAAGGTGCCACAGGACTCTTTGTCACTTCTGGAAAGAGATTAACCCCCTTTATACCAAGTAGGTAACAATACAAAAGTGAGTGGGGAACTGAGTCACTATTTTCATTAAAATACAGATGTTTCCCACCTTCTCCACAAAGTTAAAAAATTAGCCACATCTTTTTGCAACCGAGGTTGCTTCTGATAGCAAAAATAACCTTAAAGCAAACACCTGAAAGGATAAATTACACAGGCACATATTGAAACCGCGCTGCAAAGGAACTTCCATTGCTGAAGTATGGCAGTTTTCTTTTAGTAGTTGCATATCTGCTGGTGTTTAGACACCACAGCGGTGTAAAACTATGACGGCGTCTCGCTTGACTATCAAGCATAAGCCATTCCACATCCTTTTTCAACACTGTCAGACTTCACACTAAACTCTGTTTCTTCTTTCTGATTGCTTCCTCATCTCTTACATGCTCACTGCCTTCTGTGTTGTCAACAGCTGACCTCCTAGCTGGCTGCTCTAATGTGTAAAAATTAGCTGCTGCTGAGCAGACATCCTGTCCTTTCTTTGTAAATAACAAGGCCATATATCAATAAAACAGCTCTACAGTGGAGCGGTGCATAGAAGCCAAGGCCTCGTTGTATCCAGTGCTGGACAGATGGAGAGAGATTATGCATGAAAAAATGAAAGGCATTTCCCTAGATGACGATCATGGTTCCCCAAAACAGACCCAGATCCTTGCCAGAATCAGGGCAACCAGAACTCCCATGAGATGTAGAAGGGGCACGGGAAGGTTAGCGGGGAAGGGAGACAGCCCCTGCTGCTCAGGCCCAGGGCAGTAGTTACTAAAAATCATTGTGTGATGGCTCTTTGGTGGGCTCTGTGAAAGGTTCTGGTATTGTAACTCCATTTCCCAGGAGCCTGGCACCTGGGTCTCGCTAACAGTTGGCACCATTGTTGATAGTCCTGGTGGACTCAGTCACTCAGTCTTTTGGTGATACCCCCAGATGATGGGATGGGATGGGTCCAGCACTTGGGGAAATCAAGCACTGCCTATGCTACACCGGCTCTGTGGAGGAGCGTGAAGGCTTCCTTCTCCAGGACTGGGAATCTGGCAACATTCCCCAGCAATAAATACATCCAATGAAAAGAATAAACTTTAGTTAGTCACACACAAATATTTACTTCTCACCTCTGCCCCATGCCCACAAACCAGCTGCCTTTTAACAGGGCTGGGGGGGGCGAATGCTCTTTTTCTGGTTACGTACATGTTCTCCAGGCTGCTCAGGATGTCAACCAGTTTACTTGGAGCTACTTCACTCCAGGGAATTGTGCTTTACCACATGCATTCATCCATCTTCTTCCACTGCTAAGTAAAAAAAATACAGGGATCGCTTTCCCCCATAGTAGAACATCACACAACTCCCACAGCCAGGGAAAGACCGCACCTTCTGTGGGAAAAGCTTTAGCTACTACGTAACCGCTAAGCTCATGGTCATGTGATTAGAAGGGGAAAAACGGTATTTTTCAAGGTGTGCATTTGATGATAGCACTTTGTGCCTCGTCAGTTTCAGGATTTCCCGCTACGAGCAGATTCTCCGGGTGTTCGTGTGGCTCCGGCAAAGGGGAGAGAAACACATTTGAAAAGGGGAGGTGGGAAAGTGACCGTGAAACTGAAGTTTAACGAGGAGAACACACATGAACGGGAAGTGCCTGAAACTACCGTAAAGCTACTCTTTGAAACGGACTAAATTTCCAGTTGCCTCGGTCCCTTTAACATTAGTCTTGTAGCTTTTGGGGGGTAGTGCACAGAACAAACAACTGAGTTCAGCCTGCTAACAAGGGGATCCTTGTTCAAATGCCGTCACTGTTAAAGAAACCCTCCCAACCCCTGTCCTGAACTAGAAGGCAAGCCAGGCTCCCCCGAGCGTTAAGATGCATGTAAGGATTATATAGGGTTACAACCGCTAGACTAGACCATGAGCCTAAAAAACCCCAAACGAACAGACCTAAACAGACTGGCTGGGTGCGGGTGCAGAGGGCGTGTGAGTGGCCCAATTTCACTTCTGGTTACAGGCCTCTCACCTAGGCTGAAGCCCTTGGCTTTTGGCCCAACCCTTTCCCAGAGTGGGTAGGCTTGGGCTTTGTCCCTCACCCCCAGAGGCAGCTGGGCTTGGGTGGGGCTCAGGCTTAGATCCTGGGGTCCTGTAGTAATTTCTGGACAATGACCTTGGAGAACACCTGCCTTAAGGCATGGCAAATAATAGGAGTACACCTTAGGAAACTGTACAAAGGCTGGGGCATTAAAACCCCTGCTTATCCATAGAATCATAGGACTGGAAGGGACCTCATGAGGTCATTTAGTCCAGTCCCCTGCACTCATGGTAGCACTAAGTATTATCTAGACCATCCTGATAGGTGTTTGTCTGACCTGCTCTTAAAAAAATCCCCAATGATGGAGATTCTACAACCTCCCTAGGCAATTTATTCCAGTGCTTAACACCCTGACAGGAAATTTTTTCCTAATGTCCAACCTAAACCTCCCTTGCTGCAATTTAAGCCCATTGCTTCTTGTCCTGTTCTCAGAGGTTAAGAAGAACAGTTTTTCTTCCTCCTCCTTCTAACAACTTATCCAGACTAACCAAACCCACTTTTTTCAAACTTTCCTCAGAGGTCATGTTTCTAGACATTTAATCATTTTTGTTGTTCTCCTCTAGACTCTCTTTTGTCCATATCTTTCCCCAAGTATGGTGCCCTGAACTGGGCACAATACCTCAGTTGAAGCCTAATCAGCACAGAATAGAAAGAATTACTTCTCTTGTCTTGCTTACAACACTCCTGCTAATACAGCCCAGAATGATGTTTGCTTTTTTTGCAAGTGTCACATGGTCAACTCATATATAGCTTGTGATCCACTAGGCATCCCAGGTCCCTTTCTGCAGTACTCCCCCCTAGGCAGTCATTTCCCATTTTCATGTGTGTGCAACTGACTGTTCCTTCCTAAGGGGAGTTCTTGGAATTTCCCCTTATTGAATTTCATCCTGTTTACTTCAGACCATTTCTCCAGATCATTTTGAATTGTAATCTGCTGCTCTACAGAACTTGCAACCCCTCCTAGCTTGGTATGATAGCATGCACATCAAAAGTGGGCTCTATATGGACAAAATCCTCAAAGGAGGACTAGTTGTTCCATAACATTTGGTGGGAAGCAAATTTAGTTTTATTCTGAATTAAGATTACAATATACTAGATCAGATTTCTGGGCAAATGGCTAATCTGAGAGCAATTCAAAGTTCATCCTGTCTCCCTCTTGTTTCTGATACTACTGAGAAACAACTATGAGGGTTGAGTGCAAATGTGATTAGCGCAGGAATCAGAGACAGAATTAGGACAAGGGGCAGATGGGATTGTTAGAAAAGAAAACACTCTTGGCCTCTGTGGCATGGCAAAAGAAACACTGCACATAAATACCTCTCAGGCATTGCTGAAAGTGGAGACAAAAATACCACACAGCTGGGAAGACATCATCATGTGCAGGTTTGCAGCGCTGGAGCATGTGGCTTTAAAGGAAAATGCAGGACAGGCTTTAAACGATGAGTAGACTTTCCCTCCCTCCCACCTGCTTCCCTCCACTAGTGTGCAAGAGTTGCTGTTGATAGGTCTGTGTGTCTCCCAGACATTTCTGGAATACAAAGCACCATTCTTGGATGCTAAACAGAGTGCACAGATCCCAATCCTGAATGCAGTGCTTGCTGTTCAGTATCAACATGCCCAGCCATAATGGTTGCCAGGAAGAGAGGTCAAAGAATTGTTTGTAAAGGCAGCGTGACTAAAAGAGGTGGATAGGGGAATTTCTGTACATGGTAGATAAGATAATTCCACCAATCCATGTAAAAGCATTTAAAGTTACAAAGCAACAGAGGTACCATCAAGACTTGGGTCAGTGAGAGATGCATGAAAGAGCTTAAACCTGCCAGCCATCAGCTACTATGGAGCCACATTGTTAAAGAAAGAAATCAGACTTCTGGGTGGATGTCATGGAGTCTTCTGGCTCTTCATCCTTCCCTGGCATAGGAGCCAGTTCTAAAAATATGCCCCCCAATTGACCGTCCCCATTCTGGTTACAATGGGAAAGTGCTCTCAAAACGAAGGGTATTACAATGTGCCTAACAGTGGCCAGATCCTGGATCCATCTGACCTCCCTTAGGAAGTTTGTTCTACAGCTGGGTCTTCCCGGAAGAGCAGATGGTCCTGGATTGAGACGTGATTACGGATATCATTGGGGGTTGTCTACATGAGCGATTTGGGCGATTTGGGTTGGTTTTTTTTTTTTTTACCAGTGCAAACCTCCAGACTTAGATGTGTTCCGGCAGTGTAAAGTAGGACTTGTACAAGTTGCCATGCTTGCAAACACTTCATCCAAGTACAAGGAGTCTATATTGGGAACTTGCACTGTTGTAGCTATATTAAGGCAAAACTCCATACAAAAGAGACAACCCCTAAGAGCCAGAAGAGGGATCTGGAGCCCTAGAGATAAGCTTCCGGGTAAGAAGGCTAGCTGCCACATTCTGGAGAACTGGAACGTTACTTCCACCACGCAGTGAATTACAGTCATGCCGTCCAAAAGTGACTAATGCAAATCATTGTGACTAGCTCTGTTTGGAAAGGAGTGGGATAGAAAGGGACATCAAAACTATTCGTAAAACACTCACTGATCTCCACTAAATGTATTTGCGCCTCTGCCCTGAAATGTTTTGCAAACAAGTTTGATTTACATTTGTTAAGCAAATCGTCCATCTACTTACCTGTAGGAAAAGAGCAGCAAGAAGAGTGCATGGTCCCTCCCCAGCTTAAGTGTCTTGCACTCGATACAAATGATCTTAAAAAATGCATAGTAGCCTAGTTCAGCTCCTTAAGGGCTACTTCAGAGAAGTGCGGTTGACAAATCAAGAATGTAAATGCAACACATTGGAATAAATCAAGGAAGGCCTTTGGAGAGCCATAAGCAATAGTCAGAAGCATGGCTTTCCCATTCCGGCCTTTAGTCCCAGTGCTAGAAGAGGGAACTGGGCTTTGTGTACAATTGTAGCAGGTTGGGTAGGGCAGGAAAGAACTCAAAAACACAACATCAAGACAACATTGTTGTCGATTCTACAAGGAATCTAGAAGTAAGAGAGTAACTGTGAAGATTTTCTACTACTAGATTTTCTACTACTGAAGTAACCTGCTTTGTTTTTAGAAACTTGAGTTTAGTGTTAAAATGGAACTCCTGTCCATGTTGTAGAAAAACCCATTTTATATTCCTAATCAGACACACCAGAGAATGTAGAAAGAAGCATATCAGATGGTTTCTTCTATTTCTGAAAGCCCTGGGGGCATCTCTTACCTATGGCATTCTTTACTCTTAAAAAAAATGTTCCTAACAGCCCTTTGCAATCTGTTTTAAAGCCCTACAAACCTCTCCATTTGTAACATTGTGGGTGGTCTGCTTTAGAATAAAATCAACCAAATACTTTTAATCAATTATTTATTTTATTGGGATTTTCCAAGTCATAAGGGCCATAGCACGGGGGGTGGGTGGGTGGGGGAAGGTGTCCATACATTGAATAAAAAAATTTCAGGAGAAAACACAAACTGGGAAAAATCAGAGCACCTGGAGAACCATGCAAGTCCTTAGGTATTGAACATTCCCTATCCATTATAAACAGAGAGATCTAATATATGTCTCAGTCTTGTACAAGTGAAACATTGGCAAGAATCAAGGCGATTGCAGGCAAGTCTCACCATCCCCCAGATCCACTTATCATCCTCATGTACCATGAGGTAAGTTACATAGCAATTTGAGTATTAGCATCCAGAACCGAGGTGTCCAGTGCCCTGGCCCATCAGCTAAATCAATACAAGAGTAAATCAGAGAATTCAGCACCAAGCGTTTTGTCTTTTTTTCCCCAACTTCTTCTTGAGAAACTATAAAAGCCCTTTATTTTCACAAAGAGTTAGGTCTCTAAGCGTCTTGGGAGTAAGGGAAAGAGTAGGATCTTGTACAACAGACTTTACACTTACCCCAAAGAGTAGTAGAAACAGAAGATCAGTTCCACCTGTGCCTGGAGCTCAGAGCTTCCATGACTTGAGCAGTCACATACTAAAGACAGTGAACCTGATAACTGGGCAGAACAGTACTTCCATGTGGATTACCCAGTATGGCTTGAAGATGATCCAATCAGATTTATCACCCACCAGCTCAAGATTATAATAAATCATGAGCCTAATATACATTGCTTCCTCTAGCTCTCATTATCCTCCCATTCCTTTCTCCTCCCCATACTATATTGTATTATCTTCCATTGCCAAAAGCCTTGTGAAGTGATATTTTAATGCAATTACCGCTTCATGGCTTCCTATTATCCTCCTGAAATATGGACAGGAGCCTCCTTCTAATATTCATGAAATAGAGGGTGAAAAGTAATAGGACAGTATTTGCTGCTGCAGGAAATGCTTTTTTTTTTTTTTTTTTTTTAAATGTAGAGTATAGATTTACCATGGGGATCAGGAATTTGGTACTAGACTAGACAGATATAGCAATCTATTTTACTTGGCGGAAAGGAGATGGAGCAAAGTTGGATGATACAAGAAAGACAGTCTTAGTTTCTCTGGAAAACATGCCGTATTTCCAGAAGCAAACTATTCCCAGGCCTGGTAAAGGACCAGCTTAGCTTTTACTTTGTCTGTATATACTGGCTGAAATCACTCAAGAAGAATAGCTCAAAAGAATCATAAGTTCCAGAATCAATGTCCTTCTGAAACAAAAAGAGTGCAGCCTAGAAAAGATTCTACAAAATGCACACACCAGTGGAGGTGGTTTGGGGCTGCTGATGCTGGAATTATCCTTGCACAAGACCCATAAAGTTGGACAGACGTTCCCTAGAAGTCAGATTAACCCCTTGTGTCTCTTCATGCCCAATAATGAATCTCTCTAACAGGGCTTCAAAGAGTTGCACTCACAAAACACACCTGGAATAATTTTAATAGGCCAGCAAAATATTTGTTACTCCAACATCAGCGTCAGTGTGTTAAATGTGGACATGTAAATATTGTGCCCATTCTATAAAGTTTTCTTGACAGTTTTGGAAGATCAGTCTAACCTTAGGTGTGTATGCAAGCAGTGCTAATAACCAAGATGCAACATTCATTACCCCAACCCCCAAAGTAAGACAGAGAAGTTGCAATAGGAAATACACAAGTAATATATTGCTATGGGACACAGGCTACTAAAAATATGAATAGGGAAAAGGAACAAAGTGGACATGTAGAATTGCTTAACAGAGTGGAACATAATTACAAGAATGGAAACCCCACAAAAGCAAGAGACCGTTTAATACAATTTGTAATGGCAAGTTCATAAAGCCTAATATTGCTTTAGGAAAAAAACTGTTTGTATCTTTAATATGTACATAATTATTACAGATGACATGACATATGGAACACTTAATAGAACAAGATATAACTCAGAGCTGTTTTATATCTTGGAAGGCTTCTCCCAAATTAGAAAGATGTTTTGACTATTGTTCTAAAGGCAGATTTTTGTTGAGTATGAAGTGATAAATCAAGAATTTGGCTTTGGATGTAATTTACTCAGGATAAAATTATCTAGGTGAAGTGATTTGTCAAGTTAAGCAAGTCTGACCCTATATACACATCTATAATCCTGTCAATGGTCTTTTCCCCCAGGCCCTGACTTTCATTTTCCTGAATCATCATCATCTACTAATGATATAAATCAGAGTGAAATACAGTTCTACTCTAAGAACTGCAAAAAATGAAAATGGCACTTGACTTACCTGATTTGTGTATATACACAAATCAGATCTAACCACTTTAGTGATTAAAGTAAGCTTACACTATTTTTCACTCTAGTTAGCTCTGCAGAATCAATGAAGCTAAAAATGAGCAATTCATTCCTGTGCAACAGAACTATTTACTAAGTTCCAAATCACTTACATTTCTGCAACCCATGGAAAACAATGGGATGACACGGATGTCACTAAGCATGTAATTTCCCCTACAGAATCCTTTTTATTCATGATTTCTAAGAAAAGAACCCAGCTTGACTCAGATCCCAAACAGGGTGAGTAGGACTGGAAGTTAGAAAGCTAATCTCTTTACTCCTAAACTTAGTCCATATGAAAAGAAAACTGAACATGCATTTAGTCACATGACACTTACAGAATCATACGGCAGAGCAGAACCACAATCTGGGCTAAACTTTCCCATACAAAGATATTTCCCTTCTAATCTCCATAGAAATCTTCTATTTTTCATTCATAGATCTGCAGAAGTGTTCTATAGATCCTATGATTCACAAGTAATTTGTACATAAAATTCTGCAGACCATGTGTCCATTGTTTAGACAAGATCAACCTAGTCTATAATACAGACACAAGCTAACAGTGGAACAATTATTTGAAAAGTAGCTATACATAAAACTTAGTTTTAATACTTGTATCTAATAGTACATTGCAACAGTTCCACCTCACAAACTGATACAGTAAGTGTGACAAGGGACTAGGTCAGATTTGTGAAAAAGGTCAAGAACAGTTGCTATGATTTATCAGGTCCAAAATCCACTTTCATATAATATATATTATACACACACACACACACACACACACACACACAAAGTTCCCAAATAAAAAATTGCACAAACAGGCTGTAGGCCAGGGGCTACTTTAGAGCTCATTTTGTATCACTAAATTATAGGATATATTTAAAGTGTGTCTCAATACAGATTTACAGTTATAACAAGTCACACTGAAACATAATGCTGAAATAAACTCCTGTGTGACCAGAGCTTGTGTAGAACTTTAATTGCATGTGTACCATTGGCATTCAATAGCAGAGTAAGAATTTGCATTTACACAGCACTTTCAACTGAGGATTTCAAAGCGCCTTCCAAACATCCGCAAAACACCCTAGGGAGGTACAATAGATAAGTATTAGACCATCCATTCTGCAGATAAAGTGAGGCACAGAGAAGTCACTTGCCCAAGGTCAAACAGTGGATAGTGGCAGAGCTGGGAACCTGGAAATCCTGACTCCTAGTCATCTGCCTCTTTTTACTAGATGTTTAAGGGTCAGATGCACAACAGTCTAGAACTTAAAACTGAAGGCAGTGTTCCCTCATTTACTTTAGCAGAATCCCTCCAAACATGGGCAATCTTATAGGATATGCCCTAAAAATTACATTTTCAACTCCTTAGAGATTTGGATTTTAGTTTGAAGTTTGCAGAGTTTGCACAGGGATTTAGTTACATTGTTCTCAAATCAGTGACAATTTTGTACCTAAATTCCCCTTCAGTTCAGATGGGATTATAAAAAAAATATATTGTAGTGTAATTTTACTTCCTTTTTATTAGCACCAATAGGTTTTTTTCTGCTGTCTCTCCAAAGCACTGAGGAACTTGCAGATCATGACAACTTCACTGTGAAAAGTATAAGTTGCTTGTTAAATATTTACACAAGGCCACATGCAAATCAATGATTATCTTCAAAAGAAGGGTGCATGTTAGAGCAGAGAGACATTTAAAATGTTACAAGAATAAGGGTGTCTTCTTACTCAAGAGAGCAGGATAACTAAATCTTCTCTAACTACGTAACCACATGGTAATTAGAAACAATGACTGCAATCTGCAGAGTTATTAATTTAGAAACTAAAGTACTGTAGATATTCCATATCTTTGTAAATATTTTGCAACTTCATATCCAGTTCTTATGCAACCCTAAAAGAAAATAATCATGTACTGTTTTTCTCAGCTTTGCAGACTGTACGGTGGCAGCCTCATTATAATTCAAGTATCCTCAGTTTCTGAGGCACCTCCCTTCAAGACATCAGAATTTCAACAAATAGTTAACCCTCTTTTCCCCTTCAAAGGACACTTCTCTTTTGATCAAAAGAAGGAAGGCATCACGATATGGGAAATAAGTCTCCATGTATTGTTTGCCAGATGTTGGTGTCTACTGGCTTTCATGGCACAATAGCAATCTGACAGTATAGATAACGACAGCTCACTAAATAAAGACTTGAGAAGTTTGCCATCACAAGATGGTGGTTCTACAAGTTTTAACAGTTTCAACCAAATAAGAGGAGACATGTAGAAAAATACATATATGACCCTATCACAATTTCAACACCACGAAGAGGACATAATGGAAGAAAAAGTACAGGTAGGAATCAGGGTCCCAACAAGAAGTTTATTGAGGAGAGAAAATTGCCAGGATCTTATTTTCTATCAAATGATTCAATGGTGTGTTTGTAACAGCTGGAAGTGTTACATGTATGAGGTCCATTCAAATTACTGCTGACCTCATATGGTGCCTCATGATTCTTGTTCAAGAAAATTTCAGTGCCATTGCCAAGGCTGACAAGCGATGTCAGCATTGGAATTTTAGCAACATTAATAATTTTCAGGGTAAGAGGAAAATCAGAATTGAGGAAACAAACAATTGTGGAACTTCAGAGAGACCTTAAAACTACCACATACACAGAATATATATATAAAAAAATACTGCAAGTATGCTCAATCTCCTTATCCATAACATGGGATTATTCCAGACTCCGGCTAGTGTCGTAACATGCTCACATTCTAAATATGAAAAATAGATCATAAACACATGAATGGTAAATGCAAACACTCAAGGGGATAATACACTTCATTCTTTGATTGTCGCTTCAAGATAATTAATGTGTTCTCTGGAATACCAATGCCTCCCAAATTAATTGACTAGTGTGGGCAGATGGTAACTGAGTGGTTATTGGACATATGCGACCTCACAGGTTACAAAGTGCGATGCAATTCCTTGGGCATACGCCTGAAGAAATTGGCTTCCACAATTCTGTCCATGAAGAGGATACAGCAGCAGCTGTGATAAACTTTCTTCTGTCCTTGTGATCAAGTCACAGTCATTCCTTGACTGTACTGTAGATCTTTTGGACTGTTGCACAAGTAAGTTCCAAATCCTCAGGATACCTAATCTCCAGCTCTGCATTTGCCAGGTAGTGAGTGCCTGTAAACTCTGAAAAATAGCGGCCGATATCAGGATGAGGGATTTCATGAGGTTCCAAGTTATATTCCAGGTTCTCTGCAGGGAGAAGAAAAAGCATGTATGAGTGCACTAATGCCCAGCAATGAAGATGCTATTTGTCTCTGCCTTCAGCTAGTCAGTCAATCTTCTGTTTGAGGGTTTCACCTGCTCAGTTTTCTGAGCAAAGTGGATATATTTATACTACTGAACTATTGTGTCTGAGAACAGTACTGCTGGAATTAAACTAGAGTGTCAGAATGCTGATTAGCTGTTGCTGTGAAGTCATTAATGGATATCAGTTCACTGTGCAGAAGAGAAGGGAATGATTCATACTGAAGAGAGAACAAGGACTTCTGGGAGTTAGATGGAGTGCCCATAGGATTGGGCCCTATGTAGAAGCTACACAATTGGGCTTTAACTCCCAGAGTCAGGAAGCCAATTCCCAGAAGAGGTCCTTACAAACTGCCAAATTGTTTGAGGAGCAAAAGAGAAGTCAGTTGTCTCAAACATGCACGAAGGAGGAACTGTGTCTTCCACCTTGAAGGCTCCTGAGGATCTGCTGGGATTTGAGCTATGCCTAGCAGACAGAGATTAGCATTTAAAATCCAAAGTTTCTGGAATAGCAGTCCTATAAGAAGTGAATGTTTATCCCTATTTTTAAAACATTGCCATTGAATCAGTGCACACACAGAGATTAAAGTAAGATCAGAAGCAACGGTGCTACAGTAAGACCACGAACCAAATGACTACTACTCTCTTTTATTCTGTCAGAGGGAAAGCTCTCATTTGTGTAAAGCAGCATTGCTGTGCAGTGGCCAATTATTGACTCTCAGGAGTCTGATCCCTGTGGTGGTCTTGAATGATGTAACGTATACTTGGCAGTAATTGGAATATGGGTGAATACAAGCTATGCATAGCACTGTTTGGCTATTTGCAATGCTGAGACCACCGCTTAGGAACAATCCATCCATCCCTAGTTCTGAAACTAACAAATAAACTGATCATTCACAAGCAATCTGGTGAAAACCACTTAGAATGACTGGTAATGCATTTAGTAGTCAATTGTGACCCAAACCATACAAATAGCAACTGTTAAAGTTTTAAACAAACACACACACCTGTTTTGAAGGGGAGAATTTCAAATTCCACACTCTCTTCAAAGCACAAAACTGAAACTGATGCAACAAGCAAAGAGTGACCTGCACAGAGTTTGGAAGGGAAAGGAAGTGTGGGTGGTCAAGGGAGATATGTGCTGGCAAGTAAGGACAAAACAACTGTACCATACAAGATTGTCCTTCAGAACCAAAATCCCTGGAACTCACTAAAGACAACAGAGTGAGCCCACAGTTTATGCAGAAGAACTTGAGCTCTGTGGCCAGCCAGTACTGTAGTTACTCAATTTTTTTTGGTAATCAAAAAGGGAAACAGATGAGACCACCACATATGTAGTAAGATACTGGAGCAGATATTTTAGCCTCATGCTAATAGCAGAGAGAAGAAAACATTTCTTAGAAAATGCAGGACCTTCCAACGTCTGCTTCATAAACACACAAGCATTGGAGCAGAGGCACAGATCCAAAATACTTATTTTTGGATTATCAAGTACAAAGTAAAATACTTGGAAATCTAGAGGCACAAATCTCCCTGTATTTTACACCTACAAGTGTATCTGACCTTTACATTTATTTTGTAAACTTACTCAGGTACTGTACTGCAAACTATGCTAGACAGCACCCTCTAGTGAAAGCTGAACCATATTCAGTCACAATACATTTTCATAATCAAAGCACTTCAGAAACATTTAATGAATCTTTGCAGCACCCCTGTGATGAAGGTATTGTCCCCATTTTATAGATAGTGAGAGGAAGACAAGTGAAGTAATCTGCCCAAGATCAAAGGGGAACTTTAGTGTCACCAGAAGGATTAGAATGCAGCAGTTCTTAGCACTCAATATTCCTGTATTCTGACCACCACAAGATTTTTTTATATAGCACAGTGCATTAAAAAATGGCCAGAACAATTTCTATAAAAGGTATAGTGATCATAAAAATGAAGCCTTCCATTATACAATTACTTTGCTCCTGAATTTTGTCCAAATCTCCTTAGGAACGTGACAAAAAGAAAAAACCCACAAAAGCCAAGAAATTCAGGGTTAAGGCTGAAATTCCATCCTTTACATATTCTGTCTAGACAATGAAGCTTACCTGGTATGTGCTCAGACTGTTCTGAGGCCCCTTACAGAATTACATCAATTGTAATACCACCAAATAAATTTCAGATTTAAGTGAAAGTTGGATCTATTCTCCAAAACACAGCAATCAAAGTTTTCAGCGGTGTTTTCTTATCATGTAAGATAGAGGTATTTCAAAATAAAATTGGAGGGTGGCAAGTTAAACTGAAGTTAACTTTTGAGTCATCTTAAGATTTGAATATCAGTTTCCTTCTTGACTGAATCTGGATATTCAGAGTACATATTAATTTGTTTAAATAAGCACTAGTGTTTAGTATAACAACTTTAGTATAAATATTAACATTGTTCAAATAGTAAGCATAACAGATCAGATATACCACACATGTACATATAAATGAAATGCACATGTATCAATCTACAGGCTGATTTATTTGCTCACCTTGAGCAGCGTATCTGCAGGATCCATCCTCCACCAGCACATTGTAAAAAGGTTGATGGGGGCCATGAGGTAGGCTATGGACATTCATGTTCCGAATCCATTCTTGTCCCATCATGCAGGTGGGATCCCAGCCATAGATGACACAGTTATAGCCATATCTAATTAGATTAAAAAAAAATCAAAACTTTGGAAAGGTCCCCAGCTAGATACTCTTATTGAGAGAGGAAGATGGTCACTAAAGGGTATGGGAGCTGCATGCTGGCACTCATGAGCTCCTGTATAAAGAACACTATTGATGGGAATAGATTTAGAAATTCACGTTCCACCTTCAAACTGAAGACAAAGCCAAGTAAGAGTAATTTTGAGATCAAAAAATGAATGGAGTTCTCATGGCACCAATTTTAATCCAATCCATCTGAGGATGGGACTGCAAGTAGAATTGTTCAGAGAGATCCTTTTATAATATTCCTTCGTATGGGAGGGAACTGGAACACACACCTTGTACTTTAACTCTGTGGTCAAAGAAAATATTTTGAATAATAAAGCAAACTCACATTTGTTTAACTGAACACAAACAACCATTCCCTCGCCATCTCCGCTGATAAACCAATAAAATCACCAGGGTTCCTGCCTCGCACCCAACCAAATCACTTCAGAGATGGTGACACCTTCTCTCCCTTTACTCAAAGGCTGGGACTGATCAGCCAATTTTTCACCACAGTATTTTGAATACCCAGAGCAGGACAGCATCCACAAGCTCACAGCCCATATACCATAAATCTTACTTTGCAGCAAACGGTTATAGGGGATCATGCCACAAACTTGTAAGCCCAAGGGCAAATTCAAATAAAGAAGGTTTTTACGCAGAATTAGGTTACAAGACTTTCTAAAGGGTAAAGTACAAGCTTGTAAGAGCCTCATGTATGTACTTCATGTATACTGCCCCCAATCCCATCTTCTTTGGTAACATAAGTACATAGATTTATGTACTCCAAGGCCAGAAGGGACCACACTGTGATCATCTAGTCTGACCAGACCGTAGAACTTTCCAAAAATATTTCCTAGAGCAGATTTTTTAGAAAGCCATCCAATCTGGATTTAAAAATGGTCAGGGATGAAGAATCCACGATAATCCTTGGTAAATTCATACAATGCACCTCGTAAAGTTTCCTTCAAACTAATTAAATCCCACATGACTGAAATACAAATCATGATTTAAAAAACTAAAAGACAAAACAGTAACAGATTAAAGTGAACTTGAAAACTACACAGTGAAATTACAGTAAAACAGCAGAAAAATTAAAAATTGGGAAGGAGAAAAGATGCATTCTACCAGTACTTTTGGGAAAAAAAAGCATATTTAGTTGCTATGCTTTGGTCAAATAGTAAAACTGCAGACAAACCTATTACAATGCAAACTGACCTGCAGCTTACATTTAATACCTAGTTTAGAAGTCACTGTATTGGGAGGGACAATCATTGTCCATTCCTGACTTGTGACCATAGGATTCTGTGTGGTATTCTCTGAGAAGCCAAAAATTACTGTCTCTGCCCTTAAATGTGCTCCTCAGGCAGCTGATCACCATCAACAGCTCACACCCCAAAAAAGTAAAAAGAGAAAAATGAAGTCTCCGGTGAATGAGGGAAAAGATTATGGGAGAAAGAAGATGTATAAGATTTTGCTGTTCCTTCCCACTGTCCCTTCAAAAGAGGACAGAAGAGCAAGAACAGAGGAAAACAATGAGATTACTCATTGTTATCAGTACTATTTCAAGAACTTAGCCATAGAATCCCTACCAATATATTAACACTTTGGGTTCAGATGGTTCATCTTCATGGTCCTCTTACTAAGCAAAGAATGGACAACACACTTGCAATCCGTCAAAGGATGGTGAAGTATACAGAAGTCAGGCTTTATATCTCTAAAAGGATACATACATAACCACACATAGGGGCAGTATGCTCCTTCTCAGACATTCCTTTAACCCTTCCTTAGCATGTAATAAAAATGATGTTCAATTGCAGTACAAAGGAAGCAGCTGAATATATCATTCCATATACAAACAAGAGCACACAATGTTACAGTGGCAGCTTTTGGACACTGAAAGGTTCCGAGTTGATTACCTCTTGTGTTTCATGATCAGCCCAATAGAAAAGCAGATATCTTTGTGCTTCTCATCAGAACGGTGCTTCACCTCAGGTCCCACTTCCTCCTTACGGCGTTCAATATGCTCTAAGGTATGCTGAACTAAATACCCTATTGCCCCATGCTGGGATGGATCCAACATTTGAACATGCTGCAGGATGTCCAGAACCTTCAGCAGTGAGAGAAAGACAACCAGGTTTACAAACAGGTCTCTATAGCAGCTTTAAACACACCTATCTTCTCCATAGAGCTTAAGTGCCCAATTCTACATGTCCGTGCTTCAGATCAGATCAGGGTTCTCAAAACACTTTCCATAAAGGTGAGCCACATTTTGCTACAGATTTTGGACCAGTTGCCACCTATCCACCACTGCACACACTACCTCCCTTCTCATTCAGCATCACGGAACATGCACATGGCAACTACTGCAATTACTTACTGGAAAAGTAATATTAGGAAAATATTTAACATATCAGCTGCCTTTTATTGCAGTTTAGCAAGTGAAAGTGAGGTACCAGCACACCCTGCAACAAGGCAGCTTTTCAAAAACCAGCATCTGCTCTAGACTGCTGAGTCAAAGAGCCCTTCAGAGTTGTTTCTAATTACATGTACCCCAATGCTCACTAATACAGTCACTAGCCTTTTAGCCAGAAGGAATGGAGATAATCCTTTCAAAGCCAACTAATGTCACTCCCAATTTCCCAGAAAGGTCAGTGATGCAAAACATGAGGTATGACCCTAGAACGAGTGTACCAACTAGGACTCGTAAGCCATACAACCGTTGATAACTAGGAGAAGGGTTCAGGATTCCAAACAAGGTTTCCGAGATGGTGGGAGCTTGTTGTTGCTAGACTACCAGACCGCCCTTGTGAGACTATTTCAGAAACATACATTACACAGACGTGTTGTAAAAATGAGATACTCAGCGAGGCCATCTTAAGTAGTCTGATTTGTCTTAAAGGGGAAGGGGAAATGCATCTCATTCCAGTATCAAAAGCATCATCTGCTTATTATTTGCTAAAAAACAAAAACTGACTTACACACCTCAACAGCTGTCAAATACCCCAATTATCCCCTACCCAGCACCCTTCTATTAGCTTCTGCAACATGGTTATGCATTTTCAGTACACACCTGCAGCACACTGAACACTGAAAATCTGGGATAAGATAATAAGTTAATATCAGAGTAAACATTGACCTGTTTGACATATATTGACTCTGAGGCAGAGGGGAGAGGCAATAAACAAGGGCATAAAAATACTTAGACAAGTAATGAGCAGAGGGCTTGGAGGGTAGTGCTGCATAGTTCAAGATCCTCTGTGCTGCATTTGGGGTCTTATTTCCATAACAAAACAGTTATGGGCAGGAAATCCTAACTTTTGACTCAGGTCAGAGGCTATCCACAGATATGCAGTGGCGAATACAAAAAGGAAAAATCTCTTCTATATACGAGAGAGATTAATTTTTGAAGCGTGATAATTCTTTACATTGTTTGTACAACAGAAACAGCTCTTGGCTGACTACAACACAAGCTATTGGAGCCCAGAATCAGTCTACTGTTTTTATAGCTTACCCCTATGATAAAATATATGACCAAGTGTTTGGGTACCTTTTCTGGCCAGATTCCCAGGTGGAAGTATAACCTAGCCTGGAGCATTAGATGCTGCACATTGTCCGGATACATGGCCAGGTACAGATCCAAGGAGTCTCTCAAGAGCTGGTAGGACTGATCAGTGCTTTCCCTACCAGCAAAGAAGAAATTCAATTTTCAGGTTAAATCTTCATTACCTTTCCCTATTACTTCAGCATCTGAGAGACATTGATCAATAAAGACATTACACATTACTGGTACACTCATCCAATTGGAGCAATTCCAAGGGGATTATTGTTGCTAACAGTATCCACTACTCTGCTAGGAGGGAATTGCACTAAAATTGCCCTACCAAACTCCACTCCTTCCCCTTGGACAAAAACAACAAAACAACAACAAAAAAAACCCTCTCTCATGGTTCCAATCCCCTTTCAGAGAATTCACTCTCTGAGTTGCAAGCTTTCTTTCCCTCAGATTGTGATATGGTTTTCCTTGCTCATTCATGCTTGGAGCAATTCTTTTATGTTTGTGCTTTTTGGTCTTCTAGAACAGTGAAGACTCTTTAAACAATATGAAGAAAGGTGTTCATAAACAGAAACAGAATTACAAGTCCAATGATCACAGCCCAGTGTAACCACACAAAATTGATCATGTGGGCTAAATCCATCAGATCTTTTTCTCTACAGGATAGTGAAAACTCTAATATGCCCCCAAAGGAAAACTAGTCTCTTGATTTGCTTTTATGAAATATGTTTTACTAAGTACTTTCTGTGATCAAGAATATTCCTGTAAAGTAAGAGTCACTAAATAATGAGAAATGATGGATAGACCTGCCAAGTGAATAACTGGTACAGCTTATACCCCATAAAGGAGCATTTTTCAGGTCCGCAATTACGTAAAACTTTATATTCTTCAAGAGGTTTAAGTAAACCTTACCGCTTTCCAAGGTTTAAGAGGTTTCCCACCATCCGCTGCAAGACCTCCTTTGAAGTAACCACTCCATAGAACTCCTCCGTTACATGGTGGCCAATCAGGTACTCGCATTCTTTCACGGTTAGCTGCTTTCCTTTTCCAAAGGCATCTATGTACACGTAGTCAAAGATGTCTGTGCTTCTAATGAAACACCAAGAAAAAACTCAGACTTGGGAGTCTCATTTAAATGGGATTATGAATTTATCCTTTCCAGATGCCTCTCTCACTTGTGTTTAAGTCCGAGGTGAATATTGTCTGTACCTCGGTTCCTTTAGTGACAGGGCTTAGTTTCCTCTTATTTACCTTCTTAGAAACACAAGGCAAAAGACTACAAAAGTCAAATTATTTTATCAGTAATGCTTTTCCCCAGAGAGGCTTGCAAACTAGTCTCAAATTTGCTTTATCTGATGCTATGATATATTACAAGGCCATGTTTGGCTAATGAGAGATTGTTGCACAATGCAGCCCATGGCAGTGTATGGTGTCGGCATGGGAACAGAATACCCATCAGGGGTATGTGTAATCAAGTTCATTGTACTGAATGAGATCACTAACATACTCCCAGAAGTACAAATTTCAGGGATAAACATCACTGCCAACAACCAATCATTAGGTCATTCGAGGAGTCACCAACACTGATTGAGAGAGCAGGTGGGTACATGACACAGTAGCAACACCTTCTATCAGTTGTGCTGCACAAAGGATTAAATGAAATTCCTTTAAAAAAAATAGCTATAAAATTATGAAAAGCAGAAGTGCTACCCTAACTACTGTTATATTTATTCAGGAAGTCTGCTGCCATTCAGAACTCTGAGTGAATATCACTTGCTGGCTGATGTAGATTTAGTAATTCAATTCATAGATCTATATTGGACAAGATGCTCCTGCATTTATGGATTACCTCAGAAAACACTTCTTGTTTCAGCATAAAAGTCACTTTTCTATTTGCATCAGAAAAAAAATACAATGCTTTCATCATGTGAAAAAAAATAGTTAACTAGGAACTTTCAACCC
This sequence comes from Dermatemys mawii, assembly GCA_007922305.1. Taxonomy (NCBI): domain Eukaryota; kingdom Metazoa; phylum Chordata; order Testudines; family Dermatemydidae; genus Dermatemys; species Dermatemys mawii. The sequence continues at coordinate 2,142,303 of ML677361.1, forward strand.
GACCTATTTTAACATCTTGTCATCTGAGATGGTTGTTTACTTGACCTCTCTGCCAACAGAGTTTCAGGCTGGAAAAAACTGCTTTTTGGGGTAAATGGTTTTATTGGTCTTCCCAAAAGTCAAATGGAATTAACAGAAATCGTACCCTTCTTTCCCTTGACACCATCTCAGCAGGAAGTGACTAGGAAAGTTGACTGGCTCAAGTCCGACTCCCAACTGCCTGGCAATTGTTAAATAGAGCACAGACAAGCTGATAGGGATTCCCGTCCTACGGATTAAAACCTAAAAAAAATATGAGACAAAATCAGGGGAAAGTTTACAAATCATAGGTCATTTAATGCAGAACATTAAAAAATTCAATTCACACAGTACCAGGATTCTCAGCTGCGATGCAATTTTATTCAAAATGCCTCAAAATCCACTGACTCATACTATACTGTTTACAGCAAGTCTCCCCTTTGTGAAATTGGTACATACAGGTTCATTTTACTCACTCATCCAGGCAAAAATGACAAAAGTAAGTAGAATTCTCTCTCAAACTTGTACTAGCAGTGGCTTCCTAGGCAGGTTCAGTAAATACACACTTGCCTGGTGAATGTATGAATTCAAGGAGTTGTAGTAATCCAGCTCATTTCCTTTGTATTTTAACTGTTCATACAGGACACAATTCATAGCATCCAGTACCTGCCTTTGAAACTCCACATCAGGAACAATCAAGACCTCGCCTAAAATGAATACAGAGTGACAAGATGGAGAGAAAAGGTTATTACTTAAGTAACGAGACACAGACTGGCTGCTCATTCCTTGAAAGAGAGCAAACTTCACAGAACACTTCTTAGGGTTCATGGGGGAAGAGACTCCCCTCTTTCAGATCTTAGAATGTGATCTGATTGCTGTTCAGTTTGTAATGGTTCCAAGAAAGAAAAGAATACCTCCCAAGCCCCATATTAGGGCTTTTTAAAAATGGAGCAAGTTAAACAAAATAAGCGTTGTTTAGGCAACATCAAGACTAGCAACATCACTCTGAAAGGGCCAACTAGACCACAATTTCTCTACAGTACCTGCCTTTGGAGCCAAGCTTGGATGCCTAGGGTTTCTGGTCCGCAGGACTTTGCGAACTTTGTCTGTGATATCGTCAACCTGCGCCTGGACACTGGTTAGACAGATGTCTGAGAGAGGATTACAATACTGGTCAATTAAAACAGCACCTGGAACAGATAAATGATTTAAAAACAGGATTTTGGTCGGTTCTTCACTTTCCAGCTTTTTGTTTAAAAGCACATATTTTAGCAAAACACAAGACTTCTTTTTTAAAAATGTTCATCGGTTCTGATATAAAGTCATACCCAAATGCACAAAACATGGAGACACTGACACAAATGATACGGATCCTTTGACTTCAAGAGACATTAATTTATGTCTTGCAACCACTTCTCGGACTTTCAGATTTTGAATCTCAAGCATGCAACCTCCTGCTCTTTAGAGCTAAGTTGGCTCCCAGTGTCTTGAAAGCAGAAGTAATGAAATCTTACATAGAATAGGGCTATTCTAGAGGTTCTCAAACTGTGGTCCGCAGGCCGCTCCCTTCAGGTGGTCCATGGATAGTTGCCTCTAAAGTGCATGCCTGGGTGGATGCACACAAGAGAATGAAGGGCCACCTGCCTAATTTGTGGAGCCGTGCAGCTGCCGCTCCACTAATTAGGTGCCTGGATCCTGGAGAAGATGCACATGTAAGGTGAAGTGGTGGTCTTGGGGGCAATAGGGGGTAGGTGGGAGGGGACAGTGGGTGAAAAGAGGGGGTGGGTGGAATTTGGGACGTGCATGGTTGTGGTTGTGCCGGAGAAAGAGGCGAATTTCCCCAGGTCCAGGGTTGCAGCAGCTGGGGAGAAACCCCTCACCTTCTCAGCTCCAGTTCAGGGGCTGCCGCAGTGGGAGAGAGAGGGAGAGACCCCATTCTTCCCAGCCCAGCCGCTGTGGGGGAACCCCTCCTTCCCAGCCGGAGCTTAGGAGCTGCTGCGGCAGGGGAACGAGGGCACATTCATTGCATTAGAAAGGTAAGACTACTGATATTAAAATATGAGTTGTGTGCTTTTATTTGTAGAATAAACAATGTTGATTATTAAGGTTTTTATTATATAGTGTTTTTATCCAAAGTGCCTTACAATAGTTAGGCAATGGCACAAACAACATTCAGAAAGATTATTAAGTGGTCTGCCGATACCCTCAGCAATTTTCAAGTGGTCTGTGAAAAAACAAGTTTGAAAACTACTGGAATAGGGGAAGCTGCATTAGATCAATTCTGTACCAGTCATCTCTCTTTCCTGCCTCTTCAAATCTTTTCAGCAGCTTGCTCTCACTTATGTCTAACTCAAGAACCTCACCTTTAAGGCCTTGTATAGTCTCAATCCAGCTCCATTTCTTTCTGCTACAGCCTTGCTCCCTACATTCCTTCAGGCCTCTTTTCTTGATGCTCCATTGGTCTCCTCCCCCAACCCTTGATGTTTTCTTCATTTAATATGTCCACTATTCTTAGAACAGTCTCCCATTTTTGTCCAAGTGCCCTCTGCCAAACTCCTTGAGAAAACACACTCTTTCTGAGAATCCTTCCTTGGTTTCCTTGTCACTGTTCTTTCCAAAACTCCCCCTATTATCCAACTTTGTCCTGACTATATTCAACTGCAGAAGGGATCATGTCTTTTCTAGTTTTGCAAAGTGCCACATGCATATTAGGCTGCTGATGTATGACAAAAACACCTCCTGCAATGTCAGCCTCAGAGTTTGCCTCCAAAAAAAAAAAAAAAAAAGAGAGAGATCACAAAGTGGCAGTCTTTGGCTTTTATTTCCTGCCCCAACACATTCCCTTCTCTAAAGTTTACCACCACTTTTAACTCATAAGACCAAAATAAACTTGTTTTTAACTTTCACATATCATATTTTTAAGAGTACACACCAAGACTGACTGCTTCTTCCCCAAATCTTGGGGAACCTTGCACTTCCAAAGTCTAGACATATTCTTTTCAGAGTTCTTTATTTCAGGTTTACACGACGTAGCTCAAGAGTATGAACTATGGGGAAAGCAAATGTCCAGCAATACCTCAAGTTTTCTTTAAAAAGAGCACTTTTTTCCACTATTAGAACTTAAAAATGAGGTGTAGTTTATTTAAAATAAAATCCTATACAATCTCCTTTTAAAGAAACCTAGTGTAGTTTGAGTGCCTTACATTATATTGCTAATATAGTACTGAAGTAGGCTGCTTGATATTATATAAATACTGGCCCCTCGGACAATCACATAAGTGCATCTCCTAAGACTACACCGGTGAGCACACATTTTAAAGAAAAATAAAATTACTTGATAATTTAAAGAAAAAAAAGACAGCAAATGCCTTTTGCAGAGTTAGCCTGAAGAACAAAGTTGAAAGATAGTTAATAAATGTAGCTTTCATTTGTATACAGGAAGAGGTTACAAAACATGGTGTAAAAACAAGCCTTTCATAGTGCTTAACATTAATCATCATTCTGTTAGCCAAATATGCATGGAATGTAAATATTTATTCTACAGCATTTGAGGACAAAGTGAAAACACCAGACATACTTTTCTAGACAAAATATCTTTAAACATACACAGAAGCAAAACTAGTTGCAACTCTCATTAAAGCACATTTACTTTGATTAATTACAACAATGCAACTACCATATACCTCAGTGCCAGTTATCAGAGTCTCTTTTACAGTAAAGCATTTAATTCAAGCACGTTTAAGTGCTCTGCTGAATACACAGCTAAATTTAGCTGTGTGGATCCTTGGAGTCTGTCACACTGCTGAAACACTCCCAGGACACTGGTTACAGGTTAAGGCATAGACCAGACCCCATGAATCCATCATGATAAACTAGGAGACTTTTCAGGCCAATACTCACCTTCCAAAAATGACAATTGGTCCCCAGGTCGTTCAAGATATGCCTTCAGATTTTTTAAAATATTCTGCTGTCGTAGAAAATAAAGAATTTTCTTTGCATAGTACTTCCAGGTTAGACACTTCCTGCAGAATTAAACATAAAACTGTAAAGGCCCTATCACCCACTAAATTAACAAGTAATGGAAGAATCTCTGCACATTCTGTCATTTCAAAGATCCAATAATCATCAGGGGATGTTTAAGGAGGTGATCTTGAATCCTGCCAAGGTATACATGGTTAGGGGCTCTAAATGCCAATAGTTCCAATTTATAGACACTCATAAATCACATCTATCAGGGTCATCACTGGCTTTTGCCAATTTACTACTAAATGCCTCCTCAAACTCTTCTCTTCCAGAATGTTAACAAGTGGACAGGCCCCAGACCCAGACGGGCAAGGCAGAATTCCATTCATTTTCACCCTATAGTTTTATTTCACCCACTATTACTGCCATGTGTTTATTGGACCAACTTCTGATGATGGAAGTTACAAGCTTTCAAGCCTCACAGAGTGGCTGAACTAAACACAAGTTGGGACAGATTGTTAAGCAAACTGGGTTCTACATGCTGTAGGAAACTACTTAAAATTGTTGTAATGAGCCATAAAACCAGGGTCTCTATTGAATCCATTACTTTTGGTGTCTAGCAGAATTATGAATTTAAGCTTCCAAGCTCGCCTTTTGAAGGTGTTCTCTCAGCCCTTGTTCTCAAAGGAAATCTGCAGGTCACATATGGAGCAACTGCTTTGTGGAAAGTGTTTGGCCACAGGCAATAAGGTGTTTTTGTCTTTTATCATTTTTCTGTGAGTTCATTTCAGAGCATAGCGATTGTCTGGTTTCACCTTACACAACTGTTGTTGGGCCATTTGATACATATGGTGTACATCAACCAGTGTGACAGGTATGTGTAGGAGTCATGGATCTTGAAAGGTGTGTTGTGAGGGGTATTGATCATCGTAGCAGTGACGGTAGATCTGCAGGTTTTGCATCTGTTGTTCTGGCAGGGTCTGGTGCTGCTTTGAGTTGGTGCGTCCTGGTCAGTGGGGAGCTTGTTTCTGATGATGAGCCTGGAGAAGTTGAAGAGTTGTTTGGAGGCCAGAAGAGCGGGGTTGGGAAAGATTTCTTTGGGGATGTAGTTCCCATCAAATATGGACTGTGATCCTTTGAGAATTCCCAACAGGGGTTCCAAAGTGGGGTGATAGGTGACAACTAATGGTGTTTAGTCAGGGGTTCTTTTGTTCTGTATTGAAGCAGGTTCTCCCAGGATATTTGGGTGGACCTTTCCATGATGCAATCTACTTCACTGGTGGAATGCCCTTCTTTAGTGAAGGAAGTTTCAAGTGTGTTTAGGTCTGTATCCCAAACTTTTCTTTCTGAGCAAATTCTGTTATATCTGAGTAACTGGCTGTAGACACATTTCTTGGTGTGTCTGGGGTGATTGCTAGATCTCTCAAGGCAAGTGTGGTCATTTCTGGGTTTCTTGTATAGTCATTTGTCAGGTTCCATTGCTGAAACTAATCATGGTGTTCAGGAAGATAATGCTGGCGGGGGAGTGCAGTAGGGAGAGTTTGATGGATGGGTAATAGTGGCTGAAGTTATGGTAGAAATCTATGAGGGAGCTTAGGTTGTCTGTCCAGAAGATGAAAATTATTGATATATCTCAGGTATATCATTGGTTTCATGGTGAATTTTCCCCAAAAGTTCTTCCTCAAAGTGGCCCATGAAGAGTTTGGCATATTGGGGAGGAATCATAATATCCATGGCTGTTTTCATGGTTTGTACAAAAGGTTTTTTTAAATGTGAAACTGTTGCAGGTGAGGATGAAATAGATGAGTTTGATGCTGCATTAAAGATGGATTTCTGAGTGTTGTAAATTACCTTGTGGGTATCTAAGGCAGATAGCAATGCTAACACTGTGAGGGATGTTGGTATATAGGGAGATAACATCTATGGTGGCAAGGATCGTGTTCTCAGGGAGGTTGTTAGATGTTGTGAGGTTTCTGGAGGAAGTCAGTTTTGTCTCAGAGGAAGCTGAAATTTTGTCATAAAATATGTGGTTTGAGGATAGTTTATATGAGACCTGATATCCCTTCAGTAAAAAGCGCCATGGCCCTTTAGGATGGGTCTGCCTCAGTTCCCTCGTTCATGTATCCTGGGAAGCATACAGAAGGAAGATCCCAGGGCTTGTGTGGGATGAGATTATAAAGTTTTTCTTGGAGCTGTTTAAGGATTTGATGGTATCATTAAACTCCTGTGTAAAGGGTGGTGTGGGGTCTTTTTTGAATTCCTTACACTAGGCAGTGTCTGAGAGTTCTCTGTTTTCCTCATTGATGTACACATAGCATACAGACTATCATGGCACCCTCTTTGTTTGCTGGTTTGATCGGATTTCAGGGATTGCATAGCTATTCTGTCAGTGGTAGAGACTGTGGTGATGTAATGTTTGCTGAGGATTTCAGTCAATTTTTTTTCTTAAAGCAATTGATGTAATGATCCAGGGTGTGGTTTTGTCCTTTGGGGGAGGTATCCAATTAGATTTTTTTTTTTTCCTTATGGACTGCTCGTGAGGATGTGGTAGTTGTGGGTAGTGTAGTCATGGAGTCAGCAGAAGATTTCTTCTAGCTCTCCACATGCTAGGAAGGTATCAGGTTCTGTGGTGGGGCAGAAATTCAGTCTCTTGGAGCATACAAATATTTCAGTTCTGGCTAGGAGTAGTCTTGATACGACGATGTTGGGTTGTCGTTCAGTGTCCATGTGTTTGGTCATGGTCTCTGTGTTTCTCCCAGAGGTAGTATTCTGCGTATTGTGGAGTTGTGGTAGATGGTTCCGCTTTTTGTTTTTGTGTTGGATGGCTGTCAGAAGTGGGGTTTTTAAGTAGTTGCTCTGTGTTTCCTGCATGATCACCTGGTCGGTCTCATGGTGCTCTGAGTGGCATGGGATAAGGAGCAGAGGATCCGGGGCGGGGGGGCAGTTAGGGGAAGGGGGGCCCCTGAGGAAGGGGCAGTCAGGAGACAAGGAGCTGAGGAGGGGTTGGATGGGTCAGGGTTCTCAGGGGGGCAGTCACGGGGCAAGGGCCAGGCTGCCTGTCAAGGTACAGCCTTCCCTACCCGACCCTCCATACAGTATCGGAACCCCAATGTGGCCCTCAGGCCAAAAAGTTTGCCCACCCCTGTTTTACAGAGTTGTTCAGCACATATGCAGTTGTATGTAGTGGTCAGAGGGTTATAGGTGGTGAGTCCTCTGGAATGTACTGTTTCCTACATTTGCTCAGAAAATAAATGTCGCTATTCAGTCTGGCTTCCTTCTTCATGTTGTGGAGTTTCCATTAAAACATTTTAATTGTTTCCTTGAAGAGAATTCCCTTCTGTTCCCCTGCTCTTCTTCCTTCTCCCACAAGCCATAGACCAAGCAACTCTTCTCCATCCTGCCAACTGAAAGAATCAAATCTCATAATACTTTATCCTCCACTAATTAATCAGGATGCTCCATAGGGATAGCCGCTTTATTGGGACATTTTCCAGGGAAATGATTTAGCCTAATGATATTGAATGGCAAGGACTACAGCTCAATCAGAGTGCAATTAGCATGAATTCTGCTTTATGGGAATGCATTTGGCGAGTGCAAAGGCTCAAATTGTGTTTAACCAGTTGTCAAATATGAAATGAAAGCAACAATTTCAACAAAGAAGTTACAAAATAAATGTGAAGAGAAAATTAAATGAATAGTTTCATTCTAGTTTATGTCTTTTCAAACAGTTCATTTAAACAGGAAAACGGGCTACCAGGCAACATTGAAATGACATTGGATTTCTTTTAAATCACAACATAGGCAGCATTCTACTGTTTGTATGCCACTGATAGCACAGCGCCGTAATAGAGCCTTGTTTGAATGATAATGCTCACCTCTTTACGGCTCCAGAGAGTAACAATGGTAACAAAAATATTTACACAGACAAGAACTAGAGGTGTATTGGTTTGTTTCTACTTTTAATTAAATGATCAATGTAACACACTTGTATTTATTCAATTTAACCAAACAGTGCATTTTGTAGTGGCTCAAACAAGCTGATTTCAGGACAAAAAAAAGTTTAAGCTGCACTTCCCTACCAAAAACCAGAAAGGCAACAGAAAGGACTACAAGTACACTGTGCCAAAAGCAATGCTTCTTGTAGAATATTTCAAGTGTTTTCCCTCTGGAAAGCTATTTCCATTAAGCTTGCTCTGAAGTTTAAAAACGAAAGAGACAGCTGCTACCTAAGGGAAAGGAAGGTGAATATCACAATAAATCTCAGCATTATGAAGTTTATTAGGCTGTGACATTTATCTGTTTATTTTAAACAAGGGAGGATGAAATGAGCCTGAATTTGATCAGAGTGCATTAAGCACTGGAGGATTCACCTCCATTTAGCAAACATGAAATGAGTCTTTTCCACTTCCATTTCTAACTCCTTTGATTTTTCTCTCACCTTCCTTCCATGTTAAGGATAGACATCAACTCGTCCTCAAAAAAATGACCCGGGCACTCAAGAGTCTGAATGTCACTGAAGCCATCACAGGGGACCTAGCAAACAGGACACTGTTATACACTACAGAAGAGTTCAGGTTCTCAAGCAGAAATCGGGAAGTTCAAAGAAGTTTCAAGACTCTAATGTAATACTTTGTGTATACAAGTGAAATCAAACTGAAAACAGGATTTTCCCAGGCCTGGCAATAGAGTTCTCATTGGAGGGTGCTCATCTACAGTACTAGGCCTCCACTAATTGTGACCTGAAGTTTTGCAGTCTTCCAGCTGTGATGAAAGATGCATCTGAGTAAACATCAATGACCAGCCATGGGCTCCAGTAAACAAACAGTACAGTAATTCTTCATGCAAGTGACAGTGGTCCTGTTAAGTTTTACACTGAACATAAAAGTCCACAAATGCTACAGAAATGGGCATGGAAAATACTTAAGTTACTTTTACTTAACTGTAAAACATAGTGCTGTGTGTGTCTATTGATTATATCAATATAATTTCTTTAAAAATGCTTGTCTAGCCCCCGTACCTTCCACTCATGAGAACACTATCTATAAAAATAGCTGCTTCTGAAGGATCAGGTTTTTTTCCAGCTTTTGACTTTCTCTGCCCTGCGCTGATTGGCTGTTTGCTCCTACTCCCACCTCCCCAAAAGTCCCTTGACATCAGCTTCAGTCCACACCTGCCCCTCCTCCCTTCCCAATCCCCTTCCTTTCCCTTTAGCTGTTCCCCTCCTAAGGGGGGAAAGAAAATCATGGAACTAAAATGACATCTACCACCATCATACTTTAAACTCTGCTTGTGTTACACACCCCTTTCCCCACCCTACATCCATCTTATCTATTTGGTCAATAATGTTTCATTGCTTCCTCGTACTTCCCCTCATATCCATCTAGTCTCTCTTCTCTTACACTCAGATTGGAAGCTCTATTGGACAGGGACAGCCTTCTTGGTCTATGATTATACTGCACTTAGCACAAGAAGTCCTGGTCCATGAATAGATGCTACTGCAATACAAGTAAATCATAAGAATAATGGCAAGTAGAAGGAAATATAAAGATTCAGCCTCAGAGTGAGAAGATGACGACAAGAAATATGAAGTCAGAGATACTAGTGCACAAATAGCTAGGTTATTTTCAAGTGTATAATACATTAGAAACCTTACATGTTCTGAGAAGAATCTTTTGGAGAATGATGCTACAATTCGTCGAGTTTCTAAGCCAGCATTGTGCCGTGCTTTATACTCCTTTAGCCAATTAACGTTGTCTGTCTGGCTATAGTATTTCAGTAGTGATGGCCACCTATATAACACACACAGGAACAGGTTCAGTGGTTAATACTGCAGCCTCCACAAGACAGTTTAATATTGTAAAATAGGTTACTTATTGCTAGACAGTTAATGATCTGTGACTTGAGTACTTAGACTAAGTCAAGACAGGTTATATTTTTAAAATTCATCCACATACTGAAGTAATAAGCAGAGTATAATTCCTATTCCCCTCCAGTCTGATTATTTCTGGTTAGATCATAAGTTACAGTAAACACAAAGGAAGCATTATGGGGAAAAGTGCTGAAGAGGCACAGGTATCAGAGACTTGAATGGGACTTATGGTCCTAAATACCTTAGGCACTTCTGAGAATCTCCACCTAAAATTATTTTGTACAGCTTTAAGTCCTCAGATGACTAGGCCTATAGTTTTAAACTACATATATTTTTTAATATTAAAGACAAAACAGCATAAAGGTGACATTGTTCTCACCTAACAGGACTTGAATTCGTTGCCCTGTGTTTCTCCTGCTACAGCTGAAATCTCTTAACTAAAAGGGTATGCAGAATGTAGTTCTGGACACTGAGTTAGGAAAAGTCACAAAAAATTTGGAAATCAGACCTTACTAACAGCTTCTGCAAGTCCTTTTAAAGTACACAAACAAACTAAGGGTACGCCTACATGACCTGCCAGATCGATGGGTAGTGATCGATCCCTGAGCGCTCTCTCCATTGACTCCGGAACTCCACTGCCATGAGGCGCGGAAGTGGAGTCGACGGGGGAGCAGCAGCGGTGAACTTGCCGCCATGAGGACACCCAGGTAAGTCGACCTAAGCTGTGTTGACTTCAGCTACGCTATTCGTAGCTGAAGTTGCGCATCTTAGGCTGACACCCCTCCCCCCTACCCCAGTGCAGACCTGGCCTAAGATGCACCTGATTTGTGCAGCCCTTCAGATTGAAAGCTAACAGAGCACAAAGCCCTTCTCACACTCTCTCTAAGCCACAAAAATGTATTTGAAATTAAAACTCAACTGCAACTGATATTTCTGAGGCTAGTGTTGACAAAAGCACTTTCCCCAATAAACAGGCATCATTTGCTGAATGGCAGCCCCAGTGTAAGAGAATAGGAACCCCAGCACATTGATACCTAGGACTGCTCAAAAGACACAGAAAAATCAGCTGCTTAATGAAGATGTTTAAAAAAGGAGGCAGAATTGTGCTCAATACAGCTGGAAATACTGTGTGCAGTTTCTTAAGATAAGATGTCACTTGCAACTTTCTGTAAATTTGTAATATGCATTTTTAAAATGTTAACAGAAAGTTACAGGTTTTCATGCACCGTTGTTTCCCTGTCACAAATCTGAAAAGTAAAAATCTAGGTTTTCTTCAAGCAATGACATGACTTGCCTTAAATAAAATTTGTTCAGATTCTTAAAATAAAGTAATGAATTACATGTTTTATTTCTATTTCAAAGATATTAACCACATCAATGTGCAACTATATTGTTTGAACTAAAACATATGGAGAATATTTTAGTATTACTTAAAAGTAAGGCTACCCTGAATTTGCTGGAACACAAACTCAGAGGCTAGCCAAATACATCTGTATTTCTATAGTACTTTTGGATCCCCAATTACTCACCCATGACTAAAATGCAGCCACATTGCAACACTACTAACAATTGTTTATTTTAGAATGGTAAGTAAAGAATAATTTGTCCAACTACAATTACAGTGAGAATTTTAGAGGGATAAAATGTAATTACTCAAAATGGAATCCGGCCAGGACTACAAGGTCAATAACTAAACTCTTGCCAAAAGTTCTATTATCAAAGAAGTGGATGCTACTGCAACAGGAGCATCTACTAATCACTCATCATAACCAATTTCAAGAATGGCTCTGAACCATTCTAAAAGCTCAGGCTTGCTCCTGAAATTATAACTACTGAATTGATGAACATATCTGGCTATGTACCCAAAGTCTTAGCTTGCTGAATTGATAAACTACCTATTGTTCAGTAGCCTCTTTCACAGGTGGAGAAAGAACAGTTTCATTTACTAACCTAAATTTTAGAAGCCAACTGGCAGTTAGAGAAATCAACACAATTTATCTTTTTGTGCCAAGACATGAACAAAACCAGGTAGCAGATGAATTTATTCTAATCTAGAAAGCCCAGTAGCTTTAGTGAATTATAGAGATTTAGCCCTTGGAACAGTATGTTGTATATTTAAACTGAAATTTTAAAGGAGTTCAATTTTATATGTAAAAATTAATTTGAGAACATTTTTATCTGTTGAGTTTATGATTTCTGAGAAAGTGAAATGAGCAGATGTAATCTCTTGTACTACCCAATTTGGCAGCCCTCAAAAACAATTTTATTGACAACAACTTATATTGAAAGACTTCTGAATTACACACGTACTTGTCTATTTCAACCGATGCTTGTGATGTGAGTGATGACAATATTATTTCCTTGTTTCACCAAGCTACAATTTGAAATTTGGTTCACTTGCTCACTGTGGGTTACCAGTACAGTAATGGGTAGGGGTGGCATGGCGCAGGGAAGAAGAGTTCCCTAATTTGCCCTTTCCATCAGAGGTCAGCAAAAGATATTTTACTAGCTTTGGCTGTCGTTTTGAGCTACAGTCAAGATGCAATACACATTATGGACTCCCAATTACAAAAACAAATGTAACGTTTCTCATGTTACTAAAAGGGCATTAGTCTAGATGTACACTTCTTCACATGACAATCACATTGAATAGGATGCATTTGATTCAGAGAAAATAGGGTCACCTAAGAATAACATGTCCAGTAATTTTGGTAATAAAATCCAACAAACAGAAGTGAGTGGCACTGAGTCACACCCATCTGACAGGTGCATCATTGCCCTCTAATCTCTCTCTCCAGATTAGAGCTGGGTAAAAAATCTCCAGCAAATAGTAAACTTGTCAAAAATGCACTTTAAGACATGAAACTATTAATGAATTCAGGTCAAATTTGGTGACTGGGTTTGGCAAAACAAAATGAAATAATATTGAAAAGGCATTTCATTTAAAAATGTAACTATTTATTAACAAACTGCAGCAAAATGGGGTGAAATCTAAAAATGACAAAAGAAATAACAAAAAACCCAACACATTTTGGGCCCAACAAAACGTTTTGTTGAACCCGAAACAAAAAATGATGGGGGTGGAGTCAGGCATGAAAAAACTCAACTAGTGAATATTTAATATATTTTTTTTCCAGATTTTTTTGTTCATCCCCGAAATCAGAAAATCAATTATTCACTCAGCTCACTCTATTCCACATTTCAGCACCCTGGAAGTATGTCTACACTCCTGTTAAACACAGACATGGCTGGCTGGTGTCAGCTAACTTGGGCTCACAGGGCTAAAGCTATGGGGCTGTAAAACTACAGAGTAGATGTTCGGGCTTGGGCTGGAGCCCTGGGAGCCCCTGAGGGGGGAGCGTCTACACCCCAGTTTTACAGCCCTACAGTCCCAGTGTGAGTTGGCTAAGGCAGGCCAGCAGCAGGTGTTTAATTGCAGTGTAAACGTACCCAGGAGGCTGTACTCAGGCTGTTCTCCGACTTGATAAGGTGTCTACACAGCATCGTAAACCCAGGCTCAGAGTCGGGTTTGAGCCCAAGTCCGCCGTCAGTCCAGACACAGATCTGACTGACTTCAATCAGCAACCCCCACTGGAGGGTGGGTCAGAGCCTGAAACTTCCTGCACCGCCCTCAGCAGGCCCCTAGCCGGGTCGGAACCGCCCCCGCGGCTCTGCCCCGGCGCCCTCCCCCCCAGCTGGGTCGGAACCGGCACCTCGACTCGGCGCTCACCGGAGGCGGAAGCGCTCCCGCCAGACCTTGCCGCGGGCCTGGCACGCCTCCCGCAGCCGGCGGCAGGTGCAGGAGACGCGGCCGATGTCGGCGGCGCTCAGGACCCCGCAGCACAGGATCAGCTCCAGCAGCTCCCCGGGCAGGTCGATGAGGCCCATCCCGGCGGCCTCCGCCGCCGCCATCTTGGCTGTTTACCCGAGGGGGTGACTCGCGCGCGGCCCCGTCCCCGCCGCTGCCGCGCGGCCGGGACCCGCAGGGGTAGGGAGCGTCTGAAAAGTCTGATTCCAAGAGAGGCGCAGAGCAAAGGTCGGTCTGTTTCTCTGTGGGTGGGGGGTAATTTGAACGAAGGAGTCTCTATCAGCTCCACGGGCGCCGCAGGGACAGAGGAGTTAGGGAGCATCTGCAAAATTCAAGCTCCCCGAGAGGCGCACAGCAGGGTGTAGGGCCCACTCACAGGAGGCACAAGAGCTGCTCAGGAGTTTGCGGTGCCCATTGGGTCAGCGCCTTGGTTCTCTTGGATCCAAATTCGAGTTCCCAATGGGAGCCCAGGTTCTCGATCCAAATTCGAGTTCCCCATGGGAGCCCAGGTTCTCGATCCGAATTCGAGTTCCCCATGGGAGCCCAGGTTCTCGATCCGAATTCGAGTTCTTCTTTCAATGTGTTCTGCTCACATGAAGCTTGCCAGGCGTCCAGTTTTCACCTGGAACACCAGGTTGGAAAGGGACCCTGGCAGCTCCGGTCAGAACTGCCAATGGGGCTGTTAAAACTCCGGCTGTGGGTGCAGCAGGGTCCCGCAGCTAAGGCAAGCTCCATGCCTGCTCTAGCTCCACATGGCCCTCAGGAGGGGTGGTCGGATCCTTGTGGCCCCTAGACGCTTGGACAGCCAGGGAAGGTCTGCAGCGCTGCCCCGCCCTGAGTGCAGGCTCCGCAATTCCCATTGGCTGGGAACTGCGACCAATGGGAGCAGCGCCTGCAGGCAGGAGAGCTGTGCATGGAGCCTCTCTGGCTGCCCATGCACCTAGGGGCTGCAGGGACCTGGCAGTTGCTTCCTGGGAGCTGTAATAAGTGGCTGCGACCCCACTGCTCTACTGCTGTTCAGCCTTGGGGCAAGATTCCTGCCCAACCCCAAACCTGGTGATCAGTGTGACCCTGAACATGGAACAAGCCTCTAGGAATAGAGCATTCACTGTACTGCCTCAGAACACTGGTCCTTTTCATCCATTGTTCTGTGTGGCCCAAACCTGGCGATTCAGAGGAAGGTGAAAGAACACCTATAATGCAGGTGATCAGTGCTGCAGCTGGTAGGCAGATTTTCTTCCCGTCTTCTGCAGTTGGCCAGCTGAAGCCCTGAAGAATAAGGCTGATTATACAAATTAGCTTAGTATTCAGGGCTGCAAGTGAGCTCCCTACCATTGGAACAAGTCAGGGGCTCCTCCTAGCTCCTGATCTGAGAGAAGACCAGACTCAATGACCTGCCCCACTAGGGTCCTATCGGCTTTATGAATGGGGTCCTGTCTCTCTTGCTATTGCGGTCATTCACACTCTCACTGTCTTTCTGATGTGTAGGCTGAAGATTCTCATGCACTGTGAGGCCTGTGAATTTTCATAATTGTATCACAAACATTACACTGCTCCAGGACATTGTCACAGTGGCCCCTCCGCCCTGCACTCCGACCAGCTTCCAGTGGAAGGTGTGAGAGGGAAAACAGTGGAAAGGGGGCACCACCCCCTTGTGACACCCAGTGATGTCATTGCCAGTTTGACTCCATGTTTCAGCTGCTCTTAGCCAATGAGACCTCTGTTTCAGTTGCACCCTCCTCCTAACAGGTTGTTAGGAATCATTAAAAAAGGGATAGAAAATAAGACGGAGAATATCGTATTGCCCTTATACAAATCCATGGTGCGCCCACATCTTGAATACTGTGTGCAAATGTGGTCTCATCTCAAAAAGGATATATGGCATTAGAAAAGGTTCAGAGAAGGGAAACTAAAAATGATTAGGGGATTGAAAAGGGTTTTATATGAAGAGAGATTAAAGAGGCTAGGACTTTTTAGCTTGGAAAAGAGGAGACTACAGGGGGATATGATAGAGGTATATAAAATTATGAGTGGTGTGGAGAAAGTGAATAAAGTTATTTACTTGTTCCCATAATAGCAGAACGAGGGGCCACCCAATGAAATTAGTGGGCAGAAGGTTTAAAACAAATAAAAGGAAGTTCTTCTTCACACAGTGCACAGTCAACCTGTGGAACTCCTTGCCTGAGGAGGCTGTGAAGGCTAGGACTATAACAGGATTTAAAAAAAAAAGAGAGAGAGAGACCTGGATAAATTCATGGAGGCTAAGTCCATTAATGGCTATTAGCCAGGCTGGGTAAGGAATGGTGTCTCTAGCCTCTGTTTGTCAGAGGCAGGTGATGGATGGCAGGAGAGATCACTTGATCATTACCTGTTAGGTTCACTCACTCCAGGGCACTTGGCATTGGCCACTGGCGGTAGACAGGATACTGGGCTAGATGGACCTTTGGTCTGACTCAGTACGGTCCTTCTTATGTTCTTAGGGACTAGTCACCTGCCCAGCTTCCATCAGAACTGAGCCCTTCTTCTCATTTACCCAAAATGTTCAAAATCGATTGCTTGAAGTTGAACAACTAAGTCCACAGGTAGGCCCCTGAATGAGTGGCTTGGTTCCAAGAATTGCTGAAGTTTCACTAACTTCAGTGGGCGTTGTGGGTTGTCATTCACTCTGGAATCAGGCCAAAGTTACTTAAGGGCTTAAATAGGAATGAGTGTCATTACAGGGCTGTTCGTCCAGCCACAGCGCACATGGCCAGCTAGGCACACCCGGGTCACTTTTATTTCTTACAGTTTGACCCCTTGATCTTTTCCTTGTTTCAGTCTTTTTAATGATAATGTCCTTAGTTACTCCACACATTATATTTTCTCTCCTACTATCCCATTTCAATCAAGAGAAACCTGCTTTTTCCCCAAACCAAAATCCTGGCTCTCAAGCCCCCAGAATACAGCAGAGGTTTGGAATCCAAACCTGGATCTGTAATTACTTACCAGCTCCCATCTTTATAATGAGCTGAAGCAGGGTCTCTCGTGGGGTAACGATGCTGACCAGCCTTTGGGTTGTTGGCCAGACTGTCCTTGCGCCAGCCTGGGACTGAGGAGCAGGGTCTGGTCCAGACAGAACAGCCTGGAGAGATGCAGTCATGAGTATTGTGACACCCCATTAATGAGCTCTGCCCTCTCTGAATTGTTGACCATTGAGATCGCTGCATCAGAGCCCACAACCAGTGCCAAACCTGCCTGGGGCTAGTTCTGCCCTTTTTATCTTAGTTCTTTGGGTTTCTTCTTCATGTTTAGAAGGCAGCCCTTTGTCTGTGGTGTGGGACTCCCACTAGCAACACAGCCCTGGGCTTATGGAGCACTGGATCTGGATTTTGCTGGCCTGAAAGGCTCCATAGGTAACTTAATTGTTTCGAAGATCAAGACTTGAGATGTAAAGTTTGGATCTGGATTCTGATCTTGAACGGAATGTCCCCAGAATACAGATATATCAGAATCTGGGCTTTAGTCTTGGGCCTCACTCTATTGTATTCTTATTCCCGCATCGTGCATGTGTGTTTAACAGCAGTTGTCTGGAAGTAAAGGCGATTTATATCAGCTGACAGTAGAGTAGGCATGGACAACATTACAGCTACACAGGGATTCTGTCTCTCTCACCAGCCCCCTGCACAAGCATTCCAGTTCTCTCTGGCATTGACTGCGCTATGATTATTGCAGCTCCACCAATGGATGGTGTCAAATAGACAGGGAGCAAGCATCTAACCCTGTTCAGCTTAGATGTTTTCTCAGTGCAAGTACCCCCCACCAGAGGTGTCTCAGTGGAAACAGGGGTCTGATGTAATGCTCAGAAACCAAGCAGCCCTGCAAGGAAATGAACATTTCTCACTGAGAAATACAGAGTTGTTTTTTTAAAGCACCAGCATTTTCTACTATTGCTACTCCATGGAGGGATGTAACAGGGTTGGGACTCACCCACACAGCACCTCCTGCTGGTCCATTTGGGAATTAGCTCTTGCCAGCTGTGGAGTGCCCTCTGCACATGGTAACTTGTCCGCTACTGCGTTCTGTTCCTTTGGGACCCGCATTGCTTGCTGGCATCCACTTCAGGTTAGTCCTCGTCCACTTCAGGACACTGTCCTCCAGCAGTGCTCACTACTCCATTCTCGCCCCCTTCCAGGGGGTGGGGGTTAACAACCATCCTTTGCCTTGCATCTGCCTCAGTGGCCAACCACAACCCCAAAGTCTAGCCCCTCTCCTCAGGGCCTCTTGCAGTCTGTCTCAGCCACTCCTCCAGGGGGGCAGGTGAGGTACAAAGGGGAAGGGAGGGACCCAGGCCTGCCTGCTACTCTGGGTCCCAATCCAGGGACCCTGTAGCAGCAGCCTCTCTGCCCTCCTTCTCTCCCCTTGTTAGAGTATGTTCCCCTAGGCCACTTGCACCTTCTCAACCCTTCTAGTCAGGACCACAGCCTGGCAGATAATGGGGAAGAGCTCTTCCCTGCTCCCCCAAAGCATGTGCGCTGCGCTGCGCCTTGTCCAAGAAATCAGTCCTTCCCCCTTGCTAGTCAGGGAGAGACTGCCTGTACCACTGCTAGGCAGTCTGTATATAGGGCCCAGCCTGGCCCTGATTGGCTGCCTCTTTCTTGGCCCTGATTGGCTCCTCACAGGCCCTTTCTGATTGGCTGCCAGTCTGCACATCCTGTCTGGCCTGTTCTAGCCCAATTTCTCATGGAGTGGGGTAGTTGCCCCACTGCAAGGGACAATGGGATGTAGTGAGGTAGACAGAGCAGTGTCAGGTACTCCACAAGAGAAAAAGAAAAACCAACTGACAAGACAATCCACTAGATTTAGTCCACTTTTTAATTTTTACTGTAATGCAAACAGGCATAGGTATTTTATTCCATAAAATCAAAAGATTGGAACTATACAGAGAAGTGCATGCTTTAGAATAGTGTGGATACCTCGCAAACAGAGCAGGAGTCAGTCCATGAGAGAGGTGCTGGAGTATATTGGATGAATGGCAGAGATTTGAGCAGCATTGAGAGCTCAGAGGTAGGGGAAATCGTGTTTCTGACTGCTTAAAGCACTGGTATGATCAAATACAACACCTGCCCACCCTCACTCCTACCCCTCACCCTACACCCTCCTTCCTCAGAAAGAAACCTACATTTGAATCACATTTAATGCTACAAAATGTACCAATCTGTCCAGCCACCCCAGGAAACACAAAGTGAGAGTCAAGCTGATGCTCCAGTCTTAACTCATGGCGTCGTTTAAAAAAATAACCAGAAGGCACAATGATATGAGGGGAAGGCGGAAGGGTCACTAGGCTGAGAGAATTTGGAAAAGATGGAGTTCCAGCTCACCCGGGCAAACCCAGGACAAGTTGAGGATTCAGGAAACCTCAAGAATGTAGAAATTTCTCAAACCTTTTGTCACATTTCACAAATGTCTCCATTTCACTTTTGCACCTTTGTTATTCATGAGACACGTCATTTAAAAACCTGAGATTTTCAAATCTGCCTAAGGGAATTGGATGCTCAGTTCCTTTTCAGATGAATGGGAACAGAGCACCCCAAATCCTTTGGGAGCAAGGAGAATTTCAGCCTGTGTCTCTAACTAGATGGGAGCCAGTGTCGTATAACCAGTCCTGTGTGAAAGGCACTCTTGCCCTGCTTCTGGGAAACCACATACAGCCCAGAACTCAGACTTTGCCAGAAGTAAGGAGAACTCAATCGTCACTATTCTTTAGTTCTTTTCAAAAGATAAGAAACCAGGCTTTCTGAGGGGCTTCCCAAAGGGGCCAAAGCTATCCCTTCCAGGTCAGGAGTTCACTCAAACTTGGGAGTTCCTGGTATTTGTCTATTTTACAGCACGGTAACCAGAATTGATGTTTGCCCCGCATTTGCTTGGCTTTCAAACCATCACTTCAAGGCTGCACATCAGCAGATCTCATTTAAGGAAGGGTCTGAAAAGCATTCCTACATCAGAGGTATTACAGTGAGTTTTGTTATTACACCATTCTACACCCCACACAGACATGAATGGCTGCTTTGGAGTCACGTGGGCTTGTTAGTTAAAGGTGGATTTAGATACAGTTTTTTAAAAGTTGTTTTATTTCCCCTCAAGTTGCTAGATATTGTTTCAAATTTTGATTTTTTTCAAGGATATTTTTAGACAAAATATTGAATTTTAACTAACTCCCCTTCCCCCAGCTCTTGAAGATATTTTACAATCTCCCTCCCACTCCCTTTCCCGCTGTAGGTTTTTTGATCAGATAAAGTGCTGGTCAAAACTTTGTCTAATTTTGAAATGTCAGTGAAAAATTGCAACAGAAACGTCCCCATTTTTTGGTTTTGTGTTGTTCAACTGGCTGCAGCTGTATTTGAAATGAAGTGACTGGATTCTGCTATGAACTCTGCACTCTTTAGCGGCGTCAAACACAGCCTTGGATGGGCACGATCAGCCCACGCTGAAATCGGCGGGAGCAGTTCACACACATGCAAAACGTCTGGAACTGCATTAGTAAAGCGAAAGCTGCTTGTTGGTTGGCACTTATGGAAACACAAACTTTTACATTTTTTTAACACACAGCTTTAAAAAACCCAATTGTTTCAGACTCTGGGTAAATCCTAGAGCAGATGGGGTAGGGGGTTGCTGTATTTATTGTCTGTTTTGCTGCATTCCGAAGTAGAGCTGGTTGAAAATTTTCTGTCAGAGCTAGGATTTTTGGCTGGAGAATCAAGTTTTTGACTAAACTTTTTGGGGGGGGGGGCTGGCGGAAGTGCTCACTTTCCATGGAAATTTTTGATCTTTCATCAAAAAACCAATGCCTTAAACCCCAAAGATTTCATTTTTCAGTATCTGAATTTCTGTCAGCCCCCCACCCCTCAACAAAATCTTCATTTTCCATGGAAACCCAGTGCCACCCCCATATATAAATCATTTTCCAACTAGCTCTATTCAGTGGTGATTCAGTGCAAGCTGCTGCAAAGAACTAGCCCGTGGGATCCATACACAGCTGGTTTTACTGCCTTTGAGTCGTGCCCACACTCAGTGGCATGAATGAGAAAGAAAGGTAGCCCCATGTGTGATCAGCAAGTCACTGTGAGCAGCTCTCATCAGCAGAGCATCTATAAACGACAGCGTCTGAAATGAGCTTTGCAGCTTCTCATCATTGACCTGTATAGGCAACAGCACTGGCATGAGGCGTTTTAGAGTCCAGGCCGTGTCCCTCCTGGTGTAATACTGACTAGTGGGGAGAAGAGAGGCACGTGTTGTGATGTTTAAATAGTGCAGATGCCATCCTCAGATCTTTAGCAAAACCCAGAAAACACTGCCCCCCACTAGAGCCCATTTCAGTCCTGGAATGAAGGGCTTTAAATCCACTTGCTCATTAGCTTTTTCCATCACCCCTGAAGTTTCAGTAAATAAAGGTAGTTGTATGGGAGAAGCCAGAGCAGATATCTCACAGCCTGGGATAGATTTGGAACAAGATTACTAGGGAATAATGCATTGCGGGCGAGTGTGGTTTGGGGCATGCAAAGCTCTAAGCCAAGCCTGCACAACATGCGGCCCGCATTGGCTCACTGTGCAGCCCCCGGGGGGTGAGTAGGGGTGGGGCAAACCAAGCGGTAGGGTGGGTGGAAGTGGAGGGGGGAGGGGCTTTTCGGCCCCCAGCTGGGTTTTTTGCAGTAATATGGCCCTTGCTGCTTTCCGAGTTGTGCAGGCCTGCTCTAAGCACTGTAACTGCTACTGTCCTCGGGCCCGATGCTGCAGAGCCAATGGAAGTTGGGGGGCCTTAGTACCTCACGAGATTTGGCCATCTCAATGCAGGTGATAAAGAGTGCTGATTGGGGGTGGATATTTCATAAGCACTCCACGTGGCCTTAACTCTGCTCGCGTTGATGCCAGTGCTGAAACTCCCTGCAGAAGCACAGTTAGGGCCCTGCTGGGCGTCACCCATCTCTAGCTGTTCCGAGAAGGGCCGTGATCCTCTAGGGAACCATGCGAGTAATTACAAAATTATAATAATAATTCCAAACCCAGCAACAGATCTCACTCTAGCAGTAGCCACACCTATGTATCCCGCTGGTAGCAGCACCATTAGTGTTGACCCAGAACCTACCAGAACCTACCTTTACTGAAGTGCTACTACTCCCTTTTGCATGGCTGAGCAAGGGCTGGGTGCTGGAAAGGCCTCTCCAGCAGGAGGAGCAGGAAAGACAGTTAGTTAATTGGTAACAGGCTAAGGGTGTGAACTGATAAGGGAGGGGAATACTCATGAAGTGGGCAATTAACAGAGGTCAATAACTAATCAGTATTGACTATAGATTGGGGTAAAATATAGCAGGGAGAGACTGCTCATGCTGCAACCTGTCCTCAACTCCTGCCTCTGCCTGTTGTCATCTTAGACTATAAATTCTTTGGGGGCAGAAAGGTATCTTGTTATTTGCTCCCCCACTCTAGGCTGCTGTACAGCTGTAATATCAAGACTGACCCCCCATCTAAACTTTCAAGCAGCTGCTATGGGAAGGCAAAGCCTTGGGGATGGTCGCTAGGGAGTTGAGGGGTAGCAGCTCATCAGTCTAAGGTGAAGCATGGAGCTGATCAGAAAAAATGGGGAGCATTTTTTCATGCATGATTTGCAAATTCAGTCTTGAGCAGCCACCTGGCTGTTAACCCTTTGGAGTAAGAAGTGAGCTGAGGCACTGGGACACATTTTGGTGGTGCTGATAGCAGTCTTTGCCATTCATGGGAATTGCCAGAGACGATCAGCCCACTGGTCCATTCTGACCCTTCTCCAATTGCTCCAGGAGCTGCTCAGTAGATTGGAGTGTTGGAACTAGCCAGGGGGGATTGGGATTAATGGGCAGAGGGCAGGCAGAGCCATCAACCACACAAGATACGTTCAGTCCATCACCTGGCTGTCTATCTCCATTCTCCACCACCCATGTGCTATGGAGCTATTATACAGACCCACCCAGTTCACCCAGCTGAACTGCAGCCAGGTGGCAGATGAAAGGTCTGTGTTTGTGGAATGATGACAAGAGATTAGCAGGATCCTGTCCCCTTTTCTGGGGGAAGAAATTAAGCATGTGAAACCCTTGTAAGCGAGGAGAACAAATTGGCTCCTAAAGTAAATGGAACTTGCTCGGTTAAAAAGAAAGCCGGCCCGGCCTGTTAAAAGTCAACTCCCCCAGTGAAGCAGGGCAGGCTGATGACAGCTTCTGGAGCCCTTGAGCACAATTCACCCCACAATGGGGAGATTTTCCTGTTACTCATTTGTCCCTTCCCCGATCCCTGTCCTGTCGCTCGGTTGCACCAGGTGAGCAGGCTGGACTTAACACAGCCTTGTGCTCTCTAAGGCTGGGATTTTCATAGAGAACCAAGGTGCTCAACTCACAGTTCATTTCAACGGGCACCTGGAAAGATTCCAGCCCCATGGGACAGGCTGAATCCGCAGGCCATGCCTCCTCCATTGCTGCGCTTTTTTAACGCGGCTTGTGGGTATTTTGGACAGGAGGTGGAGGAGACACAACCCAAGCTGCCAAAACCAGCCTCTTTGTCAGATACAGACGGAGCTTCGGTACCAGCAAAGCTAATCCCAGAGCAGGAAGCACAGGACTGAAGGGGAAAATGAACAGCAGCAATGAACGCAATGGACACAGGCAAAGAGAGGAAGGGATCAAGGACATCTCTTTAGGCACGCCTTTGCTTCCAGGTAGCGTTGATATTTCTATGAAAGATGGGCCTGGTGCTAAGTTTGGATCCAAAATCAAACTCTCCCCCAGGTTTGTGTGGGGTGGGATGAAGGGAGATGCAGGATTTCACTCTGGCGCCTCACAGCTGGGTCAGTCACAGAGTTCAGACCTGGATCCAGATCCAAACTTCCCCAGCGTGTGGGGCGGAAGGGCAGAGTAAGGGATCTGTCACCTCTTTCCCTGGCCCCAGGGACTAGTGCCCTACACAGATGTGTGAGGCACAGTCTCGAGCAAAGGCATCCTTCCGCCCTTGAGACGCTCCTCATTCTCTCCTCCCATTGGCTCCCACGGGACCAGGACATGCGGCTGGAATTGGCGGCGCCTGCCTGGGCGCCCGGCCCAACTGGCTAGAGCACTAGGCCCTGCTTACACAAGGGCGACCAGGGTTTGTAACCTGCCCGCAGGACTGATGGCTCCAGCTGTGGCTTATGCCTGCACACCACCTGGTTAGTAACCACGGCAGCTAAACCCACCTGCCCCCGGCCAGTCACCTAGGGAAGGGGCCCTGGCTCAGCACCTTGTGGGGTTTACAGTGTAGACAGGAGCCCCTTCTCTCCCTAGTGGGACTGGTCTCCTTCACCTCAGCGCTCTGTGCAGCGGGACAGCCCAGACTCCATTTCTCCATGAGCGGCGCTGTGTGCCTGTCCCCTGGGCTCAGCAGTCCTTGGGGAGGCACTGCGGGGTAGCTAACGCCCTGGGGCAAACACTGCTAGGCAGCTGGGCGGGTGCGGGGACACAGTCGCTGTCGCAAATTGAACCGTATCCCTGGTAACCGCCATGATTTTGTAACGGAGCAGGGGCTTAGCCAGGGATCTTTATTCATCCTCACAGGGCAATGCATTGGCCCCCTTCCCAGAACAGCGTGCATGCAAATTACCACGAGGTGGCAGCATTTGTGCATGTCCCAATTTAAAGACCTGCAGGCTCTTCATTGAGCAATACACCCCAAAGAGGTGGGTTGGAGCAGCAAAAAGCCTGGAGCTGAGTTCTCCCAGAGCTCTGGGGCCTCTAGGCGCAGGGTTTTGGGTCAGATCCAGCTGTGGCGGTCAGGGGGGTAAAGCCCAGGGATGTTGCTGTGTCAGTGGGCCGCACACACGAGCGCCCACCAACCGCGGAGGGTGTAGGCAGCAAAACCCAAGCAACCACGTGGTCACTGCATAGCGTGAGACCAGTGACCCCGAGCCACCCAGCTGCCAAGTCACCCATAGGCCAGGGGAAGGTTCAGACCTTGCTGGACTCACTTTGTTAGAAGCTTGGCTCAGGGGGAGTCAGTGGCAAATCCTGGTCTCTGAAAACAACCCCTTGGTTCCAGCGGTTGTGGGGACCCTCTCCCTTTGCCGTGCCGAAGTCCTGACCACATGCTCTCAGCAGGAGGGGTTCCAGTGCCTACCTGACGACACCAGGTGGCTGTTCCTGCCTCAGTCTAGCCACAGTGGATGGCTATGTACAGTGGAGGTGGGGGAAGGGAGGAGGGTTCCCACCACCCCAAAAGAACCTGACAACTAGAGAAAGCTCCCTCCCCTTGAGAGAGAGAGAGACACGGCGTGGCCGGGGCTGGATGGTTGCAAAGTTTCTACCTGGAAAAGGGGAGTGACCCTGGATCTGAGCGGTCAGCGCCTCAGAGCCTGGCGTTAGAAGCACCAGTGCCTCTCTTCCTGGGCTTGCTCCCCCCTCTCCTGAGAGCTCCCGGCCCAGAGGCCTCGTGCAGGTTGAACAGCGACACCGTGCATGCAGCTGACAGAGTGGGCGTGGAGAGGATTTGGGGAAGGTGGGGGGTTGGCTGAGCAGAGGCACCTGTTGCAGCCAGCCTGGCACCACGAGAGCTTTGCAGCTCCTGGGGGTGTGGGGGAGGCGCTGCTGAGAAAGGACAGCTCACAAAATGGCGCTGGGACAGACTAGCCATGCTTTGGGTATTCAAGGCAACTGTTTCTCAGTGACGGGGGGTGTTACATGGGGCTCCCAGAAGGACTGGCACCAGGGTCAGGAATGGCCCCAAGAGACTTGACAGTGTGGCTACTTGCTGGCTTCCTATCAACCTTTTTAATAAGCAGGTGCTGCTTGGACCTGGGCTGAGATGGCTTCAGAGCTACTCTGCCTCCCAGCCTTGTCCCTTTATCTGTTTTCTTGCCTTGCTGCAGAGGACTCACCCGGCCACTGCCAGCGCCCTGTTAATCCAGGGATGCTACAGGACTTGGCCCACGCCCGAGTCACAGTCTTTCCTCCAGGGATCTCAGCTGATCTGTGGCCCTCTCATGCCGGCTGGCCACCTTTACCCTTCACTCCCAGTGCAGGCTGGGAAGGGTTGGATGGTACATCCTGTGCTCCCCGTGCCCACAGAGCACCCCCGTGCTGCCCCTTTGCAGAAACACCAGCCTGCACGTGCGGTGCTTGTGCGCTCCCCGTGAAGACCTGTGCACCAGCAGGATCAGCACAGGGCACACAGGCGAGAGAGAACCGAGGACAGAGCCACGAGGGGGCAGGGCATGGGACTGACAATACAAACAGCACAGAGCTTCTCTAGGGGAATTGTTTCCCATTGAACACAGACGACCCTCACCCCTCAAAACACAGCAAAGCTCTGGGGCCTCCATCAACAGCAAGAAAGGGGGCAGCACTTCCTTCCCAGCCAACGTGCGCACGGGCCAGGCCCAGGGAGGCCATAGCAAAGCGAGGAAGATGCAGCGATTTGGCCAAGTTCCACGGCGAGGTGGGGAAAGGGGTCTTGGGCAAAACAGCTTCTCTCCAGTCCTTGCTGCCTGGCCAGGAACAGCCAGCTCCCCATCCCCGCAGTGCTGCCCTCCCAAACACCAAAGAATGCAGATGATCATGAAGGTGGTGATTTCATGCAGCCGCGAAACGTCGCACCGAGAGGAGAAGAAACGTAGTTTCGTAAGAGCCACTGCGGATTATAAAGCCATCGCGCTTCAGCGGGGGACTCCGAGGAGGGAAACAAGGAGTGAAAAGAAACCGCCACAGGACGACAGAGAGAGAAAGGAAAGGGAAATCATCATCGGGATGCGACGACAGGACGAGAGACAGAGCGCTTTCCGTGGGCAGGCCCCGCAGAAAAGGAGCCGCCGTGTCCGTGTAAATACAAAACCCAGCACCCTCTGGTGGGAGGGGGGTGGTTTCCGCTGCAAGTGGTTTGGCATCCCGTCTGGGGCAAGGGGTTCTGGTTATGAGCAGAAAACCCTGCAAGGGAAAGGGGAGAATGACTAGCTACCAAAGCTCCCTTCCACGCTTAGCCCAACAGCCCCCTTTACTGGCATGAGACAGCTAGCGTTTAAATGCACATCAGTCAGCGGAGATTCAGCATGGAGCCAGTAAAGCCACCTTGGATCCCAATGGTTATTCTGCCATTTGGTGTCAGTGTGAACGGGATCGGGTCTTCAGTTAGCTCCCCTGGCTGGGGAACTGGCCAGGTGGGGAACTAGCCATCTGACTTCCCAGATAGCCAGCAAGCTTGCCCTGCTACGAGGTGTGCAGCCCAGGCTCTGGAGAGCAGCAGGTCACAGCCGGCTGGTCTGGTTTCCACTGACGAAACTGACACATTCCCACAGGACAAGTCAATTCCGTCAAATTGGCACGTTCCCACTGAACTTTACTACATCAGGAAATTTTCAGCCAGCTCCGGCTGTGCCACCTACTCACGCTTTCTAGCTTGTCTATTGCGCCAGGGGCTCGTGGACCGGAAAAGGCTGCATTCGCGGATACAATGGGTCAGATTCACCCTGGCAATTCCTTCGGGAATGGCTTTAGCCCACTGCATTGATTGTTCCCTCAAAGCAGCTGTACTGCAGTTTTGTTTCTACCGTTCAGATCAGAGACCAGTTCCTGTCTCTGCTATTACTGGCTTCACACATGCAAATAAATAAAAGGATCCTTCCGAGTTTTATTCCACAATCCACGAGCGTGTAACAAACAACAGCGCAGGTTAAAATCAGCACGTCAACTCACTCATCCGTGTCCTTTTTGCTTTCCTCGATGAACGCGATTGACTCAGATCTAAGGCGGTTAGTCACTTCATACGTACGCAAGGTGACTCCAAAAATATCTTCGTGGTATCTGTTGTCATCCTGAAACCAAGGACAGCAGAGGCATGGCACCGGGAGAAGGGGGTAGTTGCAAATTATTATGATGGTATTTCTGTAGCACTGAGAGATACTAGCTGAGACGGGACCCCGCTGTGCTAGGGGCTGTGCAAACACAGTGTGGGACAGTGCCTGCCCCTAAGAGCTTACATGCTAAATAGGCAAGAAAGGAAAAGCCTATATGGGGAAACTGAGACACAGAGCAGGGACGTGACTTCTCCAAGATCACCCAGTAGGTCAGGGGCAGAGCTATGATGAATCCAGGTCTCCTGGCACCCTGTCCAGTGTCCACAGAACTGTGCTGCCTCTTTAAATGACCTAACTTTATGTCATGGGCCCTATATTGCTAACAACTAGAGGAGATTTCCCATTAGCTCAAGTGGTAGAGGCCTGTGCTTATGCAGCAGTTGGATCCGCATGGCTGTATTGTACAATACGCAACAACCATGAAGGTACTAGCTGGCCACAGATTTGTTATATTTGCTTATTACAGTGAGGATGCTATAGCCAGTTTTTAGATAGGCAAATAACATGCACGGTGGGTAAATGCTATTAGGTGGCTGGACGTTGCCTGCTGGTCCAGAGACATCTGCTGGGTAGATCCAGCATCGCAAAAGGACCCGGAACTGCAGCTTGCCCTGGCATTTCGCCGGCTGGAGCTGCACCAGTGATAGGCCAGCGGCGGGGGACGTCCTAGTGTGGACAAGGCTAACGGGGTTAATCTGTGGAAACAGAGCTCTCTGAGAAGCTGTGCCCCTATGGAGAAGAATTCTTCCAAGAACCGGTCTTTTGTGCAGACTTGCTCCCTCAGACTCGCTCCCAGTGCTGGGCCTAGGCCAGCTGTTAATGGCAAGAACCATTCTGCCGATTTCCAGATTTGAGGCCAGTCCCAGACCCTTATGGCCTGCTGCAGGGGTCTGGATGGTCCAGCCTGAGGTCACATGAGAAAGGGAACTTGGCAGCCTCAGCCTAGTCCTCTAGTAGCACACCCTTCACCCAGCTCCTTGGGCAAGCGAGGGGCCCGGGAGGGTTGGTAGAGCAGGACTGAGCAGACAGCCTGGGCCCAGGAGGTCAGGTCAGAAGGTTGGAAGGGCTGGTGCCTACTGACCACTCCCAGAGCTCATGGCCACAATTATCCCATCATCAGTGACTGGGCAAGAGGAAGCCCGGATGCCCCGGGCCCGAGCTTTCGCTGAGCCCTGCAGCCGGCTGGGGAGGGGCTACTCACCCTCAGCTTGCTAATGAAGGCGCCAGCCTGCTCCACGGACAGCCGCCCCTGCTGCCTCACAATGCGCTGGATGGCCTTGAAGACGTCCCCGGCCATGGTGACATCCCCGCACACGTAGATGTGGCCTCCCTGCTCCTTCAGCGCTTTGTACACAGACTGAGCCAACTGCTCCTGCAGCACGTCCTGCACGTATTTCTGGGGGAGACAGGAACAGACGTGGCACAGGGCCGGTCACCCACAGCCCCCCAAGGGCACCGCCCAGCTTTACACATGAGTCCCTTCACCCGTGCGTCCGTCGGCACAGGGCAGCCACCTATGGGGTGGAACATGGCAGCTGTTTAACAACGCGCGCCAGTGCTGCACAAGAGAAGGAAACCGAAGACAGGCAGGACCTGTGTGTTTGGAGGTGCTATGTGCCAGAAACTCCAGCTGATGTCAGTGGAACGGCCCAGCGGCACGCAGGCTCCCAGTGGGACTGTACCTGCAGGGGGAAGTCTGAGACACAGGGCCCCTGGGGCCAGTACTCAGCTAGGGGAAAACACCAGAGGATTGTTAATGTCCACGAATGACCTCAGGTCTGGGTTGAAAGGGAGAGAGACGCTGAGGGCCGGTTAATGAGTTTGAGGGCTCTTGGGCTGAAATGGCCTTGGCTGCTTTCTTTAAGCGGGGAACATCATGGGGATTCTTAAATGGGAGATTCATGGGCCCATGGAGAGCCATATTCACACCCTCAAACTAGTGCAGGCAAATCCCCCAGGTGAGTGCAGGAGAGCTCTGACACTTCCCCTCCGTTGCTGGGAGAATCCACAGCCCTGGGGATGCTGGAGTGCCACGTTTGCGTGAGCCTGGGCCCAGCGACTCAGAGCTGGATTAGGTGGCATGGCAGGGTTACCTTTGGTTTGTCTGGTTCCCGGGAGTAGGCTGTGTACAGCTCTTTGAAGACGCCTTTGTTTTTGGCTAGCAGGGTCTCCTCTTTGTAAATGTGGTCGATCTTGGACTGTCGGCACCCAAAGACCAAAATCATCGGACACGGCTTCAGGGCTGGAGCAGAGAGAGGCGGGAGAGCAGTGAGGCATGGAACCCGTCCCCTGCACCCCAGTTCCCAAGCCTGGGTCTGTGCACCCGCTCCTGCACAGAGCGGACACATGATGTGTTTGGATTCCCTCTTCGCCTGCTGGCAGCCATTCCAGGCACTCGGCAGGAGGCTATTTTGGATACGGAGCTCTGTTCTCTGGGACAGCCAATGGCAGAAGGGGAGAGGTAGCGGGTCCGAGGTGGGGAGCCTGTGGAACCCCTCGGAGCCGTGCGCATGGATCCAGGGTCCCAGGGATGAAGCGGGTCAGGTTCTTTGGGTGGGAAATTTTTAAAAAATCATTATTTTGTTGTCGCAATAAAAATGATTTTAACCCCCCTTTTTAAAATGTTTCACTGAAAAAGTGGGGAAAATGGAACGAAGTGTAACCTAAAGAAAAGAATTCAAGACCTCGGACCCACCTTTGTGCTCGATTTCAAAGAGCCGCTGCTGCCAAAAGCTCCGGAAGGGGGCGATTCCCGTACCTGGGCCAATCAGGATGCAAGGGACCTGGGGATCTTGTGGCATGTGGAACCCAGGAGCGCTGGACAAACAAGGGATAGTTAATGATGCCCCTAAAGGGGCAAGGCCCCGGCTGGGTCACTGAAATCTTCATGGGGGTACGAACGTCGCTCAGAAGTTTGAGTGCGGGAGGTGGTGGCAGAACGTGGGGTTCGAAGCAGAGCGCCTGTTAACAGTCCCCACCGCGCTCTCGCCTGTGACTCCTGGCTGGTCAGGGGCATCAGGTACCAGCCCCCGCCCCGTGAAATCCCCGGTAGTGCTGTGAGCACACATGGCGGGCTACCGATGGGGATTCGGGGGCTCTCTGCTCTGAATAGCCAACAGACCAGTGAGTCCTGGAATGGCCTAAACCCGCCCTGGCTCTCGGGGACTCCGCATACGGCGAACATGCCACTCACCCTCTTACAAAACAGGGCACAACTTCCTCAGCCTGGATCCGGTTGAACCAAGAGGAACAGACCCCGTGGTGTATCGGTCCTTCCCCATCTAGGAGAGGAAAGGAGGAGGGGGTTCGTACCTGCCCCAGTACTGCTGGATGGATCGCTGCAGAATGCTCAGGCCTGTTTACTCTCTGCACACAGCAAAATGCTCTGCTCAGAGCTCCTCAAATCCTCACTGCAACCGCAGCACTAACAGCGGCCAGCCTGTGACCTGGGGTCAGAATGGCCAGGCACTGAGTGGCCCCGGGACCAGTTCTGCTCTTCAAGGCGGGCGGGGCCACTGCAGCGCTTGGGACAGGCTGGCTTCTCCCAGGCAAATCAGGGAGGTGCCCCTGGCTGGAGCCGGGCAGTCTGTGACTTTGAGACGCTCCCTCTGCTAAGGGCCAAATGGGACCTTCCAGAGCTGTCTCCAGCTGAGTGAGTGCTTGCAAAGAAACCCTGGGCACAGGCTCCTGCTGGAGGTTTATAAACCAGGTCCCCCCTCCCCAGCTACGGTTCCTCCCACGTGCCTTGAGAAGATGGCACTAGGCTTCTGTGCCACCCCGATATTGTCCTGCCAACGCACGCAGGCACCGGTGCTACATGGAAGATGAACAGTCAGCATTTCCATAAGCTCCCCAGGGGCGGGAAGCAGGAGAGATGCATGCCTGCGTGTTGTGGGGGGGTGGGGTCTGGCCGATCCACCCTGGGGGCAGATCTGGAGTCTCTTCTCCCCACCACCCACGGGCATGAGACAGCCAAGACGAGTGCATGAAGCCTGCATAGCGCAGAGCAGCCTGGAAGAGCGGGAAAGCCACCGGTTTTTGCTGCTGCGTCTGGCTACCACGGCCCCCAGCCCTGCCCCGAGGGAGCCCCGCGGGAACAGGCAGCAAGGTGTGAACGAGGGATTCCCCCCATCCCCAAACACTCCATATGTCGATGGCCACCACCCGTGTCAACGCTGCCCGGGGCCTGCATGGCCACCTAGCACAGCGCTCTGGTAGCCAGTCGCCGCCACGCAAACCATGAACCCTGCTGGCATGGTACCTCTGGTGCGGTAGGAGAGCACGGCCACAGTGAGGTGCACCTCGTCCGGGGACATGTCCGGGGAGGAACTGATGGAGTAATAGCGAGGCTGCAGCACGGGCAGCTGGGTGAGCAGCAGGGTGGAGGGCATCTGCACAGATGGGAACTCCTCCAGCACCTCCACTACAGTGGGGTTCTTGGACCATTTCCATTCCTCGTACTCCTGCAAGCCCTGGCGCGCAGGAAGGAAAGGTCAGGTGAGCTCCTGTTCTAGGCGCCCTGCGGGCCCCACGGCAGGGTGGAGCAGACGACAGAGAGCTCTGGCTGGGGAGGCCAGGAGACGGGGCTGCGACTGCCTCTGGGCCCAATTGCCACCCATCCTAGGGCCTGCTTCTCAGGGCTCTAATGTTCCTGATGCAGCCTTCAGCGGATTCCAAGCATCTCCCATTACAAGGCGAGCGTGCTGCACAATCACAAGGGCTGAGAGACTCTCCTACACGTACACAGCAGTAGTGGTGCAAGACACCCACGCTGATTGCAGGGGAAGGAGGGTCTAGAGATCAGGACAGGGAGCCGGGAGCCATACACTCAATCCCCACCTCTGCCACCGACTCCCCCTGTGATCTTGGGCACCTCCCTTAATTTCAGAGCCCTCCTCTGTCAGAGAAGGAGCTGCAAGGTTAAATTCACTGAGCATAAAGCACACTGAGGGGGCTACATCAGTGCAAAGACATTGACCCAGTACACTGTGTCAGTAGCACTGGGTAAGAAGCCAGTGAGGGAGACCACATTGATCAGGATGGAAGAATGCATCTGGGGGACATGCAATTTCCACAGGCTGCATTTCTAGACGAAGTGCCCAGGACTGCAGGGGAATCCTGGAATTCCTTTGGGGAATCCCGTTCCAGGATCTGAGAAGGTGAGTCCTTGACAGCAGTTTACATAGACGAGCTGCTTTCCTCGGCCAGATTCATCCTAAGAGTTTCAGGAGGCAGATAGCGAGGTGGTGTTCATTGAGAAGGAGCCAGCTCTCTCTTTTAGAGGGAGGGGGCATTCTCTGATTGCCACTGTCTCAGGTTAAGCAGAAGCATGGGGCAAATAAACCTCCTACATTAGGAAGAAGCTGCCAACCAGGCCTATGGATTTACCTTGCTAAGGACCTGCAGACGTTTCTTCTCCTTGTCGTTGGTGGCCAGCAAGGCAAACTGCTGCAGGAGCAGTGGGGTGGGAGGCGTGGTGATGTCCAGGTAGCACTTAAAGGCCTGGAAGATGGTGCAGGGTGGGATGCGGTTCTCGTCCGTCCAGTTACTGATGACACCTGACGGGAGAGAATCCCATAGAAAGCTGTGATCAGCTGAGCCTGCCAGCCCACCCCAGGCAAGGCAATGAAGGCTCAGACCCCAGTGGGAGATAATGAATAAGGAAGGGCTAAAAGAAGAGTCTGGCATGATCTCCCGAGGCCAGCTATGACCTCACCTGGTACAGTCAGTCACACTAATGATACAGCACCTGGTTCTCCCCGTCTTGCATCGCTTTGGGGGGAGGGCTTTTGCCACCCGCTTGGCATGGGGCCATGGAGCATCAGGCCCATAGACTGTTCAGTATGGAAGAGCTCAGCGCGCCCGGCCAATCAACACCCTTTAACTCTACTTCCGAAGGACCAGTTGTCCAGGTCTTGCATCCTAGGTGCCTGAAGAGGTTCCAGCTGGCCAGAGGGAAACAGAAAACCCTCCCCGACGGCCCTGCCCATCCATGATACGGCTGCTCTGAGCACCCCACGGCCTCAGAGTACAGCTCAGCTGTGGATCTGGGAACCCTCTCTCACGACAGGGAAGCTAAAACCAGCACTACAAACCCTACAGTCCTTATGGGAAGGCACCAGGGAATGCGGTCCAACCCGCCCTGCTAGGATCCACATGGCACCCATGACTCTGCAAAGGAGAGGAGGGAGGGAAGGGGTCCAGCTGGCCCCAGTCAGGGTGTCTATGCTGGCCCTGGTTACCTAAAGCTGTGCTCCTCTCCTCCAAGAGCTCCACTTTCACCAGCTGGTTGGCTGGGGGCGCGTCCTCGAGTCTTTCCATCAGGGCACTGACCAAGTCCTCGTGGTTGCCTGGAAACACGCCCAGGTGGTCTCCAGGCTGGTAGCGCAGCTCCTGCTGTCCGTTGGTGTGAAGTCGCAGGCAAATCGTTGACCGACTGCGGGGGGAGGGGGAGGGAACAAAGCAAACCCAGCACTGAGCACTGTGACAAGTTCACTGGACAGCTGAAAACCCTGAGCTAACGGGGCCCAGCTCTGTTTCTTTAGGTGTGATTTTCTAAGGGAACAAGAACGGAGCGTAGGAAAAAATCTGCCCCCTGTTCAGACCTAGCCACCCTGCTACCCGTTCTTCTGCACACGGCTGGCCCAACACCCTCCTTGGTGGAACTCCTGCCCCGCCTGGCACGCCACGAATGCAGCACCCTGCAGGCAGGCACTGCCCCTTTCCCGGCACAGGCAAGGTGGGTGTCGGCAGGAACATCTCAAGGGAGCAGTTAGCCCCTGACAGGCAGCAGACGCCCACGTACTGTTCTGGTGGGTCACATCCAAAGTATGGGCCACAGGCGTCAATGAGGAGAAACTCCCCTGAAGAGCCTCTGGCCTGAGGTTGTAAAGTGAGGCCAGGTCTCTGCTCTACACTTTCTTCGAAATCACTACGTCACTC
Organism: Dermatemys mawii; assembly: GCA_007922305.1. NCBI lineage: Eukaryota > Metazoa > Chordata > Testudines > Dermatemydidae > Dermatemys > Dermatemys mawii. The sequence continues at coordinate 2,176,776 of ML677361.1, forward strand.
GAACTAACCGCCGGTGGGGCCAGCGCTTCGTCGACGGCTTCTCCCACCAATAGAGCAAAGGGGGAGCTTAGTCAGACTCATTCCTGCTGGGGATGCTCTGCACAGACAGGAGTGTGCCTGAGATACCCGCAGAGGATTCACGGCATTGGATGCTACGTGAGAACAAAGGTTTGTAACGCAGGGCACGCGGGAGGCCTGACCTGGTTGATTGATAGCAGAGATGCTTGGAGTGAACAAGTTGGAGGGTGCGGGGATGGGTGCGGGGATGTGTGTGTGGCGTGTGTGTGCACCGGGGCAGCCTGCGCATGAGAGTCGTGGGTCTATGGGTGAGATGCACGGCAGCCAATCCTACCTGGACTTGGGGCTCTGCAGATTCTGGCGAGTGAGAAGCCGGGCGGCATAGACTCGCTTTTTGTGAATACTGGAGAGGCCTGCAGGTGAGAAGATTCAGTCGGTCGAACGCGGTGGAGACTGGCCGGGGCAGGCGGCCTGCAGCCCTGCCCCCGGCGTCTGGCTGGGCACCACCACGGTCAGCGCTTCGGAACCTGCATTGGCTGAGGGATTCCAGGGCTGCTCCGCCCCAGGGGTGACCCACAGGGCCTTTGCTGATAAGCTTCAGGGAGCCTCAGGGCCACGTGAAAGGCGCAAATGACTGCGGCAGTGCCCTGCTCTCAACAGGGAGGAAACCAGGGGGATGGAGAAACAAGCACCACCGCCAGCTGCATGCACCCCCGCCCCCTCATTTCTCTCACCACCCAGACCATGTGGTTGGCATCTGGGCACCCGAATTCAGGGCGGGGGGGCCGAGGCAGCGCTGCGTATACCAGCCACAGGAGCCATGCTATGGCGCTGTGTGTTAGTGGGTTGGCCCCACCCTGGGCGGAAGAGTTTTAAACAGGTGGCTTGGAGCACTCCTGGATTTCCACTGCTCGGCGAGAGGAGGCAGCAGCAGGCAGGCCGGATTCAGCAGTGCCTTGGCATCCCGCTGCCCTGGCATAGGCCCTCCGCTGGCCCCAGAGGCCGGCACCTGCCTGTCTCCAACCCCTTCCTCCAGCTGAGCCTCGGCATCTGACCCTGACTGCGGCTGGAGCAGGTGGTGAGGAGGGAAAACCAGACAGAACTTCAGTGGAATTCTCTTCCCAGGCCACAGGGCGCCGTTCGGGGGGAGGGGAGGGGCTTGAAGTTGAATGGAGGGGGTACAAGGGGGAGTTTTCTATCCAGCGATAGGAGTTGGACGTCCGGGGAAGGAGAGGGGAAGGAAAGAGAGCGGGAGAAAGGAACCAGAGGGAGGGAGGCGAGGGGGCAGGAGGGAGGGAATGGAGGGAGCAGGGAAAGAGCAGAGACAGGACGCATCCGAGGGGGGCTCAGCAGAGCTCTGTCCAGGGTGACCCGAACCCTTCCCCCAGGTAAGCCCAGCACTGGCCCCAAGGATTGTCATCTGCCCCAGGTCTGCCCCACGCTCCAAGCCCCTCGGCGACCGAGCGGCCGTACCTTGGGTGAGCTCGGGGGCCTCGGCCACGTAGGTCAGGCGGAACTTGCTCCTCTTCCAGCTCCGGTCGTTGCTGATGAGGGAGTTGTTGGCCTTCTCAATGTTCACGTCGTCCCCCACGCAGAAGACGTCGCACGCTGCCTGCAGCACACACCAGGCCGTCAGGGGACTCCCCCGGCTCGGCCAGGCCGTCAGCCTAGCCTGGCTCCTGGGAGGTGCCACCACTTGGTCTCAGCTAAAGGAGGGTGGGATGGCGCTGGCTAGGGCGTAGCACCGGGCACAGAGGTTGTGCGACCCGCCCCCGGCACATCTCAGGGTGTGTTCTGCCAGTGTGTATGGGCCCATCTCCTGTTAGTGTCAGTGCCCACCCCTTCTCTCCCCACGCACTGGGGGTAGTCCCTAAAACTCGTCCTCCTCAGTTGCACATGGGCTTAAACCAGAAGCCCAGTTCTGATCACCCCAGAATTTGGGGTATTTGGTATCTGAAATGGCCCCTTCTTTTTATAATGGGCCAGACCAGAGCCTTGGTTCCCACCACCTCCAGAGTTTGATGGTGTCCAGATTCCACACCTCGGTTCTTCCCAGGCTCGTCCCCCCTCCTACCACCCCTTCCCCAGGACGAAGGAAGCAGACTACCTTAAAGACCTTTTTGGCCCACGTCCTGAAAGACTCTTCCTGGCCACAGAGCTCATCCCCCTCCCCCATGCGGAGGATGCGCTCCCCTCCCAGCTCCTCCAGCAGGGTGTCGACAGCCCGGGCAAAGGCGCAGAAGTGGGGGTAGGCCCGCGAACCTAGGCCAAACACTGAGAACCTGCAAGGAGACCGGACAGCTGCAGCGCCCCGAGGATGACAGCAGAGCGGGCAGCGTCCCCCTGGGGCGGCAGGGCTTGCACCCACAACATTGCCCAGCCTGGGGGCCCAGCAGCGCCAGCAGAGAAAGAGAGACACAGAAACTCCTCTGCAAGCCTCGGGGCCCCCAAAAACCCCAGGCATCAGGGCTCAGCCTTCCCCTGTCTGAAACCAAGGGAGGAAATCTTAGAGGCAACCGTGCCTCACCGGTTCTGGGTGGTGCATCAACCACCATAGGCATTGCCACTCCATGCCAGGGCAGCAGGGGCCCAGCTAGCTTTGCCTGGCAGGGACTGGTGGTACCAGGCAGGAGAGGCTGGAGATCACTAAGCCAGGGCTGACAGGCCTATGGGACATAGATGGGCCAAGCACAGAGAGTCACAGCTTGTTAGTTCAGTGGATCTGGGGTGATGCCTCGTGACTAGTTTCCTAGGGACCCAGGAGATCAGGTCACATTGACCAAGTCAGTCCAGAGAGGGAGTGACTATAACCGAGACATCGGGTCAGGCTAGCTCAGGGAGCTGATGGTTAGTTACCCATTGCACAGCTGCTCAGAGGAGATCTTTGCTACAGGGTGTTGTGGCGCTGGCAGGCCAGATGCCAGCTCATGCCCAGGTCCCCAGGCCTCCCTTGAACGCTGACAAACACAGCGCTGGAGCCAGTCTGGCTCACCTGGGTGGTGGTATTGCTAAAGCGGGTGTCAGAACTGTAAGAATGTGTTTCGATGTTATGGAATGCGTGTGAGTTGCTGCCTGCATTCATCTCACAGCTGTAGCCCCTGTTCTCAAGTAACAGTTGGGCATTTTGCATTGTGTGCCTCTGTAACTGTGCAAATCCCCAGATAGGGGAGAGACATGAACTAGCGTGAAGAACTGATCTCCAACAGAAGGTGTTAATTACATCCTGGTCAAAAGACAGGCCCATCAACTCCGGATGACTGTGGGACACTGAAGAGAATGAAAGACTTTGCTGATTGCTCTCCTCACCCCTTTATGAAGAGTCTTGGCAGTGAATTCCTCCCATCAGCTGGGTTTGCAGCTCAAAGCGCAAGGGGAAAGGGAATAAGAAGCCCCAACAAGGAGGAATTGTCTCCCTATGCTGCTTGGGATCTGAGGGACCAGGATTACTAGGCATAACTAAAAGATCCCTAGTGCTTAGCCTGGGTTAGCCCTAGAGGACATACAGAGCTTGTTTCTTAGAGAAGCTTCTATTACTTTTTGAAAGTTAAGCTTGTAACATACGTGTGTGTGTGTGTGTGTGTCCCTTCTCTCTCCTTCCCTGCTGGAGACAGGCTGAGCCCTCGAGACGCTAGCAGCTCCCTCCCTCTCCCTCCTACTCACCTGACGTTAGCCAGAGGCCCGGTGCTCTCGAAGTTGTCCCTGGCTTCGGGCCCGTCGCTCGAGGACTTCCGTGCGTCCGAGTAAGAGGAGACGCTGTTAAAACGGACCTTGTAGCTCCTGCAAACGGCAACGACAGCGAGCGTTACGGCCTCTCTACACCCACTACTGGGCCACCGCGCCACAGGGAGGATGGGCAGGCGAGTGCTGGGAACTGGGACGCAGCCTGTGCAGCTCTCCCCAGTCAGGGCCTGAGTTCAGGGCTCTGCTGTTTGCCTGCCCCAGCGGAGCTGTTAGTGATGCTACAGCAGAGCAGGGAGCTGCGCTCCCTTCCCTGCAGTGGGTGCAAGCCATCGTCCGTGTACATGACATGCCTCCAGCTGCACAGAGGACGTGAGTCTGCTACAAGCCCCGGCTGGCCAGCCCAGCACATTCTGGAGGTCCCCAGTTCATGGCGCCAGCTGGGATGAGGGAAGCAGAGCCCTGCACCCAGGCCTCACTCAGCTGTGTAGCAGGCAAGGGTCTTCCAGCTGTGGGTCCATGGCTGGCTGGCAGGTTGGGGTGGGGTTTTTAAAGGTCTTTCCATTCCCCTCTAGCAAGCCCAGATCTTTATGAAGTGTAGGCCCCTCACTACGGCTTCCGGACTCGGATTTCCAATGGTGCCTCGGGGATTTAGGCCCCATTGAGAATCCAGTACCATTAGATGCTCAGGCTCAGAAACGGTGACCTTAGCGCATTAGCCAGTGCTCTTTACCTCCTGATCTGAAGGGCACGGTCCCTGGGTTCCCCCAGAAAGTGATTCAGCGGGGAGTGTCCTGTACTGAGAAATTCCAGCCACTAGTCCCAGAGAGGTCCACGCTAACAGCAAGACCGTCCCCAGAGCTCATTGTGGGACATGGAGGACGGAGATTGTAACATAGCCAGGCTCTGGGCTGGGCAGGCCCTTAAAGACAGTCGTCAACAGCTCAAATTTTTCTTGGGCGTGACTGCAGCAGCCCGTGCTGAGCGCAGACACTTGAGTTGTATATTGTTGCCCCTCTCCCAGCTCAACCACAGCCCCCTGCCAGGACACTCCACAATACGGTGTATCACAAGCGCCCAGCGTGGGGGTGACACACACGAACACCACAGTGGAATCCTTTTCACAGAGACTCCGCTGGGTGTGGCCTATTGTCCCGTTTCAATAGCTGTCCCCATTAGAGGAACAGGCCATTAAAAACAGTAATGGGTTTTCAGATTGTGAACCGTGTAGGGATCTGTCACGTGGCATGTCCATGTAGCAGATAGGCCACATTGGGGCTGTAACACCACCACAATTAGTGTGCAAATAGTTAACATGACTGCTCTGCACACGCATGTTATCCACCATTTCTTAACTTCTGAAGGAAAAGACCAGAGCCAAGACTTTCCGACCTCTTTAATGCCTGATTAAAACCCTCTTATCACCCGCTGGATGCTAATTCTGTCCTGACTAAGCAGCAGAGGTTACCCTTCACTAGCCTCATTACTTTAATTCACAAGACTTCCCAGGGAGCAGATGTCTCAATTAAGTGGAACATGCTGTATTTCACCCTAAAATACTAATACTAGCCAATAAATGTTTAACACTTTGCCATTCTGCAGCACTTTGGATCTCAAAGCTCTTTACAAATGTTTAACTAACTCTGGCAGATGCCAAGTGACTTGCCCAAGTCTCATTTTGCTTCAGTAGCAGAGCCAATAACAGATGCCAGAAAACTGACTCCCAGTCCTCTGCTCTGATCCCCAGCCATACTTCCTTAAAGGAAGGACACAGCCTTAGTTTGACACTGCACTTCTGCACCTGAGAGGTGTTTTTGCACAACACTGCAATAAACTGCGACCAGGCCCCTCTAACATCCCCAGGCCTTTCAGCCTACCTAAAGCGATTTTATGGGGAGTTTCACTATATTCAGGGTCTTCCTTGAAGCCCCAGCCTCTGGAGTCATGTTAGTATCTCAGCATTTTAGAGAAAGTTACTAGCCCTTGTGGTTGCAAAGAAGAGCTAAAAACTGTGATCCTCCAAGGCTTAAAGGCAAATAGAAAGAACCCGACATTTACTATTGTTAAATAATCTCAGCCTTTAGGGCTGGCAGTTAGATATAGATCGGCCTGGAAGAAGAGAAAGCTGTGAAACGTTGCCACCTCGTGGTAATTTGATTTAACTACTCCTGTCCGTTCAAAGCAAAGCTACACGTTTGTGGTTCCTGGATCACCAGTAGTTCATGGAGCTCTTGCTGGTGGCCCAAAGACACTTGGCTGGTTGCAGGGTGCTGGCACCTCTTCGCTTGCATCAGGTAGTTTGCATTAAAAGAAGCTAAAATCCACGCCCTAGTTCCTTGTCCTTTTCCATGTAAGTGATTGCTGGAGTCGCCTCAGGGATGGTGTCTCGTTATCGATAGCAGGGGAGAGGGCTGAGGGGCAGCGAATGGGAGGGGAGAGGGCCATGAGGCTCTGTGATGATGAAGTCCATGCTGTCAGGACCTCATGAGCCTGGTTTGGGCTCCACTTCTGCGTTCGTGGCGTTTATCTGTATGGCACGGTCACAGAGTGAGTTGGCCCTTTAAAAGGTTCCCTGGCAAAGGGAATGAGAGGACATGGGTCACCTGTGACTAAGAACCAGGCCTGCTGGCTGGTGGCCAGTCAGGAGAAAGACTCCAAGGACAGCAGGCCTGGGAGATCAAGCAGGAAGAGGCCCTGTGGAGAACAAGGAATTGAATATGGGTCTTTTGAGCCCCAGGCCAGCACACTCCCCAATGAACCATCCTTCCTCTTGCTTCAGCACGCTTGGTTCTCCTTACAAGTGCTCTCCCACCCAGGCCAGAGGCCTGCGTTCCTGCAGCAGTGACTGGCTTCGCTCCTGTGGCAAACCGAAAGAAACAGTAACATCCTTCTCCCGGCTCTGTTTCTTACCTGGCCAGGAACATCAGCTGGGCTGGACCCAGGGTCTTGTTGGAGGGAGGGAAGGGGATGACATCCAAGAGGATTTAATGCCCAGGAAGATATATAGACCCATTCCCCTGCTCTGCACCCCTCCAAACACTGAAATTTGGGATCAGCTTTATGTATAAACAACTGCCCAGGGTTCTGTTCTTCTGGGAGGACCACCGGGCAGCTCCTGACCTCATCTAGCAAAGCACAAGACATGCCAGGCCCAATTCCACACCTCCTCAGAAGGCTGCATTCCCCTCCACCAGCAGAGCACACTGGACCCGATCTCTTGCTTGGATGGCTACGGACCTGGAGGCCAGTTTTGGATGGACAAACATCCACCAGGCAGTGGAGTGAAATGCCAAGGTGTGTTTCACCTGTGACCTCAGCTGGTCCAGAGGGGAAAGGCCAATGCTACCTAGAGCATTGGACCGGCTTCCTGAGTCCCTGCGAGTCCCTCCCCAGGCCATAAACTTGCAGCCTTGGTTGGGATAGAGGCCAGCTAACCCAAGGGATGGATGTGGTTCCTGGTCCCCCAGGGAGGGGCCGGCACTGCTGTGGTGGGAATGATGGGGGGCTCTTGTCTGAGTCTCTTACTTCCTCTCTTCCAGGTGAGAGTTGGGATTCCTCATTTCCATCATGGCACAGCCGAATTTCTAGAGAGAGAGAGAAACGCAGCAGGGTCGTCACTTCCACAGGCCGTCGTACAGGACACCAAAGGTAAGTGTGGGGCTGGATGGCTGCTCCATCCCGCTCCAGAGGCCCCCACCTGCTTTCCCCAGTGGGACCCAGCCATGGGTCATCTGCCCCGTGCGCTGGTACTGAACCCATCTATTGCTCCGTAAGCTTGCCAGAGCCAGGACCGGGGCCTTGGGGGTTCACACAGCGCCAAGAACACCCGCAGGTTAATAATAATTTGCCTGTGTATGGTGCTGTACATCAGAGGGTCTCTAAGTGCCGAGGGCCTGATCCAACCCACTGAAATCTATGGGAGTCTTTCCATGGACTTGGATGGGATCTAGAACAGGATTTAAATTAACTAAACCTGAGAGCCTCCCTGGGGGTGAATGGTCTTCCATTCTCCAGATGGGGAAACTGAGGCAAACTTAAGGTCTCGCAGCAAGTGCAGGGGAGGTTTGGGAAAGAACCCAGGTCTCGTGATGCCCAGCTATGTGCTTTGACCACTGCACCATGCTCCCCCCGCCCCCTGCAAAGAATGGGACTACAAGTGGGTGCCACTCCCCCTCCCCCACCATTACTGCCACCTGGGATAGTTCTTAGGTCTTTCCTACCTCCCCATTCTCCGGTGGGTCTCCATTGCCGAAGGTGCTTGTGACGACCAGGACGAGGGTTTCATGTTCCAGGTGGACTATGTCGTACTCATCCATGGACATCACCTGAGACAGACAGAGATGCCGGCAATGGTCCCTCGCACAGGGAGACTCACTGCCATTCATTTGGCTGGGCTCTAGAGCTAGGGGCCGAAGTCTCTCCACTGACTTCAGTGCAGTCCTACTGGCAGAGAGCTCGGCCTGAGAACTTGGCACTGAGATCCAGTCTACGACACTAAGGGAGGAGGCCCAGAGACTTAAGGGAGAGACCCATTCTGACTTCCATGGGGCTAACCGGGTAACAGAGGGCAAAACTGCTCCAAATGTGTTCAAATTGAAGGCAGCTTCATTTGCATCTGGGCCTCTGTCTCTTAACCTCTCCCAGGGCCCAATCCTGCAAGGCGCTGAGGGCCTGCAATTCCTAGGAAAGTTCCCAGGAGTAGAGGGTGCCCAGCCACCTGTTGCATTGGGCCTGGTGTACGTAAGCCACGCAGTCCCATGCGCTGTTCTTCGTGGGCAGAGAGCTGGTACGCTACCTTGGCATCGAAAGCGTGCTTGAAGATTTCACACAGGGTTTTTGCATAGACCTGGGACTTCCCCGTTTCCGTGGCATAGAGGATGGTCGCTTTGACCCTCTTGGCCATCGCCTGCCCCATCAGCTTGGCAGAGAACTTCACGGCTCTGGGAAGCAAGCAGAAACCTTGATCAGATACTCAGGCATGAGAAGCTCAGTCTGCAATTCCCCCTCCTCTCTCTTGCTCCTGATCATGGGGGAGTTATTAGTTCACAGCCGTGGGGTGCAAGTTCTAGAGTCTGGGGGAAAGTAAGAGGAATTATTTTAAACAGCCACTGCACCCCATTCAGCCGTTGTTTACAGCCATGCGAGGCGGATGGAGACTCCTGCCCGGTTGGAGACCCCTGCCCGGTTGGAGAAGCAGCCTTTGATGCTCTGGACAGGGAACCAGTCCCCTGCTGCCTATGGAAACACACCCGTGTACCGCTCGCGTTAAGGGAAGCCTGCCGGCTTGCGCGCTCACGTTCTCGGACCTCCAGAGAATGTTTTATCTCTTGCCCTCACGCCCGCCCAGACAGCATCTGGGAAATGTCTGGTTTCTTTGTTTCCAATAACAGGGAAATCAACAAGGCTTTTGAGTTTGTTTGAATAAGAAAAAACCCCCACACATTTCCTTCCCTGTGCACAGGGCCCATGATCTACACCTGGCCCATGATCTACACCTGGCCCGGGCTGCCCTGGGAATAGTGTTGATTATTAACTAAACTGAACTGGCATCTCTCCCCAAGTAGCCAGAGCATTTGTTCACTTAAAACCCTGCATTTTGCTCACCGTCATATCCCAGTGGGGACAGCACCTACGGGCATAGCTTGGCTTGTGGGAACAGTCCCTTGGGGCTCCCCCGCAGGAGCCAACTTACTCCTCTTTAAATGGTTGCAGGACAGGGGCTCTAACCACCTGCCTTTCATCTCCTGGAATCTATTTCCTTAAGCAGATGCACCCATTAGCCTTGTCTATATAAAAAGTCTCTGCCCCAGAATTTTTCACCATGACGACCATTGGTTCATCTCCACCAGCTTCTAGTACTAGTGTAGACAGGGGACCACTAGTGTTTCAAGCCCTGTGTCCTCTAACCCAGCTCAGAGCATGTCTACTCTGGAGCTGGAGGTATAATTTCTAGCTGGAGTAGCCTCATTGCGCTAATTCTGATTGAACTGGCATGCTAAAAATAGCACTACACCTGCAGCAGCGCAAGTAATGGGAAGGGCTGAGCATCTGGAATACAGTCCTGTCCGAGACAGCACGCACGTATTTGGGGTGACTAGTCCTGCCTGCTCCTTGCCCTGCCATGGCTACTCTCCATTTTTAGCATGCTAGCTTGATCAACGCTAGCACAGGTATGTCGTCCCGAGCCAGAAATGACACTTTCCAGCTCCCATGTAGACACACCCAACACAACACGGCACCTACCGCATCAGTGGCCATCAGCATTCTGTCTACACTAGTGCTTCTTCTCTCCCAGTGCTGGTTGGGTACCACTGGTGGTAGCATCCGTGGAAAATTTGAGGCGAAAAACATCTGGGCGTGACCAGGACCAGCACCACACACCAGACCAGGAACCATGTGCCTGGGGCGGCACATTGTAAGGGGCGGCACTGCGGTCAATCTCAGAGCGGCACAATTCGGCTCCCCTCCCTTTTTTTTTTTTGCTTCGGCAGTTCGGGTGGCTTTTTGTTTGTTTGTTTTTGCTTGGGGTGGTGAAAAAGGTAGAGCCAGACCTGGACCCCACCCTCCCCCTGCAACGTGGTTACAGGTGAAGGATGCAAATCTGCCCCGGCTTCAGACAGAGAGGAGATTTTTTGGAATGGTGGGGGTGGGGGGGTGAAAGCCTGACCTGGATTTTTTGGCCCCTGCAACATGGTCTCAAGATACTTGCCTCTGGGCAGTTCCTATCCTGCTTCCAGTCTGATTCATTATGGTTGTTACCTGCTGCTACAACGCGGCTCCTGAATTCACCCTTCCATGTCAACTTCACCCACTCATTTCAGATGCCACTGGCCTCCCCCAGCCCTGGAACTGATCAGACCTTAGCAAAAGTACAGCTGGATCCAGGAGGAAGCAGAAAGATGAACTGTCTGGCTCCTTTGCAGCCAGTTCTGGACAGCATCTAAATCATCTTGTAACGAACCCCCATCTGGTCAGGAATGTTTTGCTCACTCAACCATCCCCATCTTGTGCGCGGGAGCAGGGAAAAAGCAGATTAGCTCAGAGCCAGGCAGAATTAATGGTAAATAAATAAAAAAAAATTAAAACCACCTACACACCAAGAACAATGGAGGGGATATTACTGAAAAATCCTACCTGCCAAGTTCACATTTTTATAAAGCTGTTTATCCATGACGTACTCACACACAGAGCAGCTATAATTAACAGCCATTGTGTCCTCTTCTAACTCAATAGCTCACTTAATCTTTTCGAATCCTCTACCTCCCCCAGACTCATGTGGAAACGCATGCGCCAGGCACTGGCCCCAAGAACATATTTATGGTGCAGTGGCTTCATGGACACACCATGGAAACTAACTTAATGGAAGGGATGGGGGACATAGGATGAGAATGGAGTCACAACAACAGGGACACAGCCTTAGTGCCTAGTGATTGTGTAGCACCATTGACCATGGTCAGGTCGTCTGTGACATAATATGCATGTTACTGGCTAATAATCATATCACCTCACTCTTATATAGTGCTTTTTCCTCAGTAGATCTCAAAGCACTTCTCAAAGGAGGTCAGTATTCTCCTCCCCGTGTTATAGATGGGGAAACTGAGGCACAGAGGTGTGACCTGGCTTGCCCAACGCGACCCAGCAGGCCAGTAGTAGATCCAGAAATAGAACACAAGTTTTCTGAGTCCTAGTCCACTGCTTTCACCACTAGGCCACTTTGCCTCCCCTGTTGGGACACCTCCCCCAATGCCGCCCTCATGGTGGGGAGGCTCCCAGACCAGGAATAAAATACCAAGATTGTCCAAAGTTGCTCAGCTCAATTGGGCAGAGCCTTGCTCAGCATTCCCGGGTAGCCAGCTCTAGGGAGCTTGTTCTGCCCATGGAAGGGTTGGGGACTAGCTGTGAAATATGGACCCAGGTTTCGATTCCAACACATCAAGGGCTGTCCAGATCCAGGATCCTGGTTAGAGCCCGTCTCTTATGTCCACAGGTATAAAGTCTCCCCATGCCATTCTCCTTTCACCCTCACAAAGGGTTTGGTTCCCGCAAACTGCAGGGGAGCGATGGGTTGAAGTGTCCCAAATAGCAAAGAAGAGGATTCCATGGGCACGAGTTTCCTCTCACTTATACCAACAGCAATGGAGTTACATCATTGTCATATGGGAAGAAGGAAGGAAAATCAGGCCTTATAACCCCAGAGGCAGGAAGGAAGCAGAGCCGTCTGAAGTCTCTCTCCAAGGGCTGGAACAACCAGAGAGACATTGCTGGAGAATGAACTGATTTGTGGGGAGAGACCCTATGAGGCTTGTTAGCTATTTTATACCGTCACCCTCCCATTTACTGCTCCAGTGGCAGACCCCAAATGTCGCCCACCTCTCTGGGCACCTCTCTCCTGTGCCACACAAGGTGGTATGGCCAAAGGAAAGGCCTTCAAAAGACAAAGGGGGAATCCTGATGGGCGAGAAGCTGACCCCACAACCATAATTCAAGTAGCACACGGCAGCCCCACCACACAGAACCTGAACTGTAAATGATCCATGTGCTGCGTCTCAGGGCTCTGGCGCCTAGTGGATGGGGTTAGCTACTCTTGGGTACTTACTTGGCCAGCTTTTTAAACCCGATGGCTCTCTTTTTGGTAGGAGTCCCATTCACCCCTTTCCAGATGTGCGTGTTCCAAGGGTCAGGCTAGGAGGAAAGAAGATCATCAGCAGTGGAGGGACAGAGCTTTGTTATTCAACGAGTGCCAGGTCTGTGGGGCCTGGCAATGGAATTGCATTCGCTCGTAAACACAGCTTGTTTAGATACAGTCACAACACCTGTTTCCAAGAGACCAGCTGGCCTCAGACCCTCTTCCTAGGTTTTTATTTGGGGGGATTTTCTGTAACTCCATCCCACCCTCCACAACCCAGCTATTTAAGCTTGGAGATGACCCTCTCTGTAGATGCCCATGTCTCTGAGGTATGACGGGATGCCCCAGGGTTTCAACACGTTCTCGCAAGGCAGCAAGAGTGTTGCTGACTTGTAACAACATGGTCGGGGACCAGGCCCTTCATGCCTCCCAGATTGAGGCTGTCCCGGGGAGCACTGACAGCTAAGGAGCTAAGTGCTCTGTTGCTAACATTATGGCCTAGTGATCATGCTCTGCACGGCCAGGCAGGAGACCAGAGTCAGATTTTCCACCCCCAAGCTGGCAGGAGTTTGCTAGATGCCGGAGGAAGGGGAGGGGTGATGGGCATGGGCTGACAGCAGGCCCCCACAGCTGATTGAGGTGCAGGGCTGATGAGCTCCCGAAGTGCTCTGCTAGGTTCTCCTGGGATGAAGGAAGCAAGATGGGACCGTGATGATTCTCCGGGCTCTGGCAGAGATGCGAAGAGCCACCCCCCACCCCCGGGGAAGGCAACTCATGCAGGGGGTTTGCAAACCTGGCTCTGATTATACCTTGATGCCTTGTAACAATCAGGCTGTTAAAAGGAACCTCACCTTGCAGAGAGACAACAGCTGGATTACTGAGCCAATCCACAGCTGGGGTGGAGACATAGATCCTGCTGCCCCTGCCTATCACGGTACCCTTGTGTGCGACGCCCAGCTGCGGATAGTACCTGGTACTCGAAGGAGGGCGTGAGCCGATAGTTGAGCATTTCCTGATGGAAGACTGGGGTGATGCTGCTGGACATCGGGGGGACGATCCACACCCAGTCGGCAGGGCACCCCCCGCGGCAGCGGTACTCGTTCTCCATGTGCTTGATGAAGGACTCTGTGGCTGAGTGATGGTCCACAATGGTCACCTTGTCGCTCTGTTGGAGCGGAAGGAGGAGAGAGCCAGTAGTAACTGCAGGCCAGTGCTCCTTGCACAGCGAGGACAGGAGTCGGGAGGCAGCATTAGGACCCCGGGCTGGGAGCCGAGTCTGCCGTGAGGGCTAAAAAGGAGCGTCCCCACCAAGAACGGCAGCCAAAATCTCAAATTCCTTTAAATGCAAATGTGACTATCCAAGGCCAGATCCTTGGCCCTTTTTGTGCCACTCATGCCCTGTAAAGGAGCTGGAAAGTCCCCCAGGGAAAGGCTGCCCAGGCTGATGTCGACAGCCCTACGCGACCTGTCTGTGCCGGGCCCAGTGGCTGGAGTGTGCTAAATTCCACTGGGGGTCACCCCTGTGCCTGGAACAACCGCAAATGAGAGTGGCCCCAAAGGGGGCATAGCCCCCCTGAGCTGCGCAGCCCAGACATTAGTCAGGACAGTGCTGAACAAAAGCATGTTAAACCACTAGCTGCTGTGGCCCTGGGGCAGATCTTCCTACGGCCCCTTCCCAAGCCAGTTCCTGATGTAGCACCAGGAGCCGCTCTCATCCTAAACCCCAAATCCCCTTGCAGCAGCACGCCCTGCCCCTCAGATACCTGGAAGCTGTACAGAACAGCGATGTTGATCTCCACCAGTGCCTGGTCCTTCCACAGCGAGGAGGTTTTCCTCATGTCCAGGTTCATCTTTTTGGCCACTTCCTGCAAAGACACGCAGTCATTGGTGAGCGTGGCCTCAGGACCGGCCTCAAAGCAAAGTTCTAAGGCCTCTGCCCTGGAGAGCGAGCTCAGGGAAGGCAAGCCCCAGCTCCGTGTCTGATTGAGAGCGTCCGTGAATGGAGGCAAGGCTGCCGGGTAGGGATCAGAGTAAATGACCTGCCCGTCTCACTGAACCTCAACACGGTGGCCTGGTTTGCCCCTAAACAGTCAGGGCTTGTGGGCAATCCCAGGGGGAGGGCAGGTGTGATGCTGGCAGGCCAGGTGCCAGCTCATGCCCAGGTCCCCATGCCTTCCTTGAATCCTGACAAATACAGAGCTGGAATCCGGTTGGTTCACCTGTGTGGTGGTAGTGTTAAAACAGGCATTAGTTATAAAACTGTGCCTAGTGTTTAGATGTTATGGAATGGGCGTGAGTTGCTGCCTGCATTCATCTCACTTGTGACAGCTGTGCCCCATCGGATAAGGCAACCTGTGAGCCTTTTGTACTGCAAGCTTTTGTAACTCTGAAAATTGCCAGACTCAAGAGAGACATTAATGAGTGTCAAGCGCTGAGCTCCAACAGACGGCGTTACGTCCTGTCTCACAAGCAAGGTCCATCGACACCAGATGAACTATCGTGGAACACTGAAGAGGACAAAAGACTTCGATGATTGTTCATACCCCACCATGAAGAATAGTGATGTAAGTGAATTCCTTCCGTCAGCTGAGTTTGCTGCTCAACGAGCAAAGGGGGGAAGGAAAAAAGGCCCTAACAAGAAGGAATTGTGTCTTTATGCTGCTGGGACGCTGAGGGCAAGGATAACGAAAAGATCCCCAATGCTTAGCCTGGGTTATAGAGTCCCAGCCCATTTGGGGTTTGTGCTTCCCCACATCCTGAGCCACTGAAGGCCAGTTTGACAGCAGGCGCGGCTCCCTGCCAGTGCCACCATGGGCCAGGGCACCTGAGAGAGGATGGGGAGAGGAGTGAGCCATGTGGGAGGAGGAGCTGGCTGGGTGTGGAAGGAGGAGCACAGTACACCTCTGGGGGGGGGAGCAGCATCAGAGTTGCCCCTGGGGACTCCTCAGCACGGGGTGGGGAAGCCACATTCTGAGTGTGTTTAGTACCAACGTTTCTTCCTCTTTCCACACCCCAAGTAACTCTCACACCAGGGACTTGATGACCCAGGGCTCCCCTGGGCACATTGCTCTGATGTGGCAGTGTGGCTGGAATTCACTGTGATCTTCAGAGCTTATTTAAGGCAGCCCTTTGGTTTCATTTACTGTCCCCCACCAAACAGGGATGTGCCCCGCTTGGTGGTCTGCTCCCCAGTAGCTCTGTACACCCCAAAGCACCCCCGCCAGCCCCACAGCTGCCCCAAGGTGAGGCAGGCCATAGCCAAGGGAAGGTTACCTCCAGCATGTTGTAGCGAGAGTTATCACAGTAATCGCGGACTCCGATCTCAGTGCCCATGTACCAGCCGCTGAAGGGGCAGGCAGTAAACTCCAGGCCTCCGATCTCTAGCAGCATGCTGGACACCGCTGGCAAACCGTACCACTTCAGCCCCAGGTCCTTAAACCAGGCAAACCTGCCGAGCACACGCGGGGGTCAGCCGGGTCACTGGATCCGCACGGGTAGGGGAACAAAGGGGGGATTTTCCCCAAACAGTTGTTCCACAGAAGCTTGAAGGCAGCTTTGTCTTACTACAATGAGCCAGTTCTCACCAACCCTCAGAACCACTCGTGGGAACAGAGCAGGGCCCCGGGCGGGAAGGCAGCACCGTTTCCTTTGCGCACACGGAGGGCTGCGCACAACGGCGGGGTTGTGGGGAGGGGCGGGGAGAACAGGTGAATGGCAGGAGGCTCAGGGCAGAGGGACCGGAGAAACTGAAGCGATGCGAGAGCAGCCTGGGGGAAGGGCCCAGGATCCCTGGTTTTCAAGCTTGTGGCCATTTTCCATGCAGAGCGGAAGGGTTACACCGACTGGCAGCAATGGGAACAACTCCACATTGGTGGGATTCTAGGTCTGAACGTGGAGCCCCTGGGCAAGGCCATGGGAAAGGCTGTGTAGTGCCCCGTGAGAGGGCGTGAGTGGCTCCAGCAGAGTAGAACAGCCCCTGCAGCGGCACCCGGACGTGCTCTCGCTTACTTGGGGTGCCTAATGGGTACTTCCAGCACCAGCTCCGGGGGGATCTCAAAGAGCTCGGGATCATTGCCGTTGGCCTGGAGGAGGAGCGGCAGGACATCAAATCGCCCCTTGGGTGCCTTCCACCCTTGCTGGATGCAGATCTGCAGCCAAACAGAGTTCACGTTAGTATTCTCGCCACCCTGGCTGCCCAGGAGCATGACGGTCTCCCAGGCACCACGAGCAGGACATAGGGGCTGCAAAGCGGCAGGCTGTTAAGTACAACAATAGTTTCTTGTACTTCCACTCAGTCTGAGCCACTTGTGAGCTCATAATTCAAGAAGCAGGTGATAAGCACATTCTCATGATGGTGCACGGAGACAGGCTATTGGAAGAAATCCACAGCCACTTAGGACTTCACACTTGTCCCTGTGCGGTGTGCCGTGAGCCACCTGGGACCTGCAGGTGACAGCAAGTTTAGAACCTGGACCTCCTGCTCCAAACCACTGTCTGAGCTATCGGGTTGCTAGTCTTTAGCATTAGAGAGACTATGAAACACAGGTAAGTCGTTCTGATTCCACCCTGCAGAGGGCAGCGGTGCATGAGCACACAAGCACAAATATAAGTTCACACAGCAATACTGAGGGTCCCTCTAGTGGTACTACAGAGCATCTTGTGACCCGTCCCCAGGAAAGCAAAGCAAATCGGAGTGGGTCTCCTAGATGGACTGAAACACTGTAGTAGAATATGCAGATGTAGTAGAATATGCATTCGATCTGAGCATCTTAGCAGGTCAGCTGTGGTGCACTTCCCTATGGGACACTGACCTACAATGACTAGGAAGGGGGGATTTTTTGTCATTTTTTTTTGTGCTCTTCTTACCTCTGTGAGCTCCACGTTGGCTGGGTCCCCCAGAATGGTACCGTCTGGCTGCTTATAGCCAGCATAGCGGATGAGCTGGGCGTTCCAGACCCGGAAGTCATGCTTGCCATCTGTCCTCTGGGGGAATATGGTGATTGCAGACCTGGAAGGAATGGATGGGGAAGTGCTGGCATGAGTGATGGGAAAGGCAGCAGCCGGGAGGGCATGAGCTTGTTGCGGAGATGGAGCGGGGTTGCCTGGGATGATGGACAGCCCTTGCCAGCGTTCCCAGCACCTCAGCTGCTGTGCTTTCTGCCATGTGATTTGTGCTTGTGAACATGCCTAGGACCAGATTAACCTCCGTACCTGCCCGGAAAAGAGAAGAACCCCTTTTCCAACTGATTTTCCAGCTACTACCATTGTGCCTTGTGGAAGTGTGTGTGCCCACTGAGATGAACAGTCCAGTCTACAGACCAGGTACCAAGGTGTGGCAAATAAGTACTGGGGGTAGAGGGAGAGTTCTGTTTCGCTGGCAAATTCATCTCCCTTTCAGTGGTTTCTCTTCACTCCAGTGACCTATGAGCCCACAGATCAATAAAGGGGACGGGAAGGACGAGGGGGAGGTCCATCCAGTGAGCGAGGAAAGAGAGAGGAGCAAGAGAAAGCAGGAGAAATACATTGTGACAGTGCACCTCATAGGGCTTTAGGGGAATATGCTTAGGAATGTGTGTGTATATATATACATACATATATATTATATAAATATAACTGAGACCTAGGGCTCCCTCCTTTGGCCCGGGGGACTCACCTGAGGTTCCCTTTGTTGGTGGCGTATTTGATGTGGTTGCAGATGTAATTGAACATCCCATGGGCCGTGGTGCAGTCTCGGGCATCAAACACCTGAAAGAGTTGAAAGGGATGATCTTCAGAACTCTCTCATTCTTAACTAAGCCTGTGCCTCCTCCAGAGCGGGCCCAGCCCATGGGAAAGCCCTAGGGGCCGACGTGATGTAGGAGACGAGGATCGAGCTAGCTATATGTAGTGTCTCTCTGCCACTGTAGTATCTCAGCCCCTGGTTCCTCAGCCCTTTGCACTTTGGGGAGCCAAACAACTCCTAGGTAAGCCAGGATTGAAATTTGGCCAGTGCTTTCAGACTACTGCCATCCCCAGTCTCACAAAGAGCAACAGACCAAAGCCACCAGCAGCGCTGGCTCTGGCAGTCTCTCAGTAGGTGAGACCCAGGGCTGGAAGATCAGCGATGGAAGCCAGGCCTGAGGGGCAGTGGCATAGTAGAGGAAGGGGGTGAGCGCCAACGTAAGCTCAGCCTGACCTCCTTTTGCAGAGACGCGCAGGGATGCTTGCAAGCATCTTTCTGCGCTATGCCTGGCTGTCACCAGTCCTCTACTTTTCACAGCCAAGGGCTCCCCCAGATCATAATGAAAACAAAGGAAGCAGGAAGCTTCACTTTGTGTGAGAGAGGCTTCGCCTCCTTGCTCCAAACCATGCTGAGGCCCTGTATGAAATTGCTCATCAGCTTTGGCGTGATGGTTGCGTGTGTGTGTGTGTGTGTGTGTGTGTGTGTGTGTGTGTGTACACACGTATGGCTTCTGCAGCCACAGCCCATGTCACTGGAAACAATGCACTCAACCAACCCCCGCCCCAACCCTGAGGTAAAAGTACACTGGGTCTGGGACTCTATGCAACCCTGGAACAGCAACTTTGACTTCGCCAGAGATTTCCCCTGTGGCCTCCATCCACGGCAAGGCTCCCGTTTTTAAAGTAGCCTGTGGCAAGAAGGAGCCCAGACCATTTCGGAAGATGAGAGTGTTACCTCCAAAATTTGCTTTGCAGTTTCCAAGGCAGACATCTCTCCCACCGTCTATGCAACCCTCCCCCAGGTGCACCTGTCCTTCCAAAGGCCTCTTCTCCCCAGAGCTTCCAAAACAAGCTCCTGCACCTACAGATCCCCAGGTGAAAGGGGGGCATGTTCCTTATGTTTACTGCCTAGAGCCACAAGCACGAGGCATTGTATCCTAAGCATCCAGAGAAACAGCCGTGTCTCCCTTGATTTACCTTCCATACTCATCAATCCCTTTAAGAGCAAGTAGCCAGAGTAGTCTGCTGCTTACCTGTAGCTTCGACCATTGAATCCGGCCTACGCAGCGGGATGCATTACGCCAGGCGTGCTTTGCTCCGTAGATCAGCTCTGTGTCCCGCAGCTGGTAGGTGTCTGTGGTTTCAATCTCCTTGGTCACTTCTTCCAGCCTCTCCACATGGGCCTTGGAGCCAAACCTGTGAGTACGGGGAAAGGAGACGTGACCAACTCCAATTGGTAGGGCAGCGGATAGTGCTGGAGGCTGTTTGTACTCAAGTGTGCAGCCTGGTTCCGGTAAAGGTACCCATCTGCCAGCACCTCTGGACAAATCATGATCATTGTGGGGTCAGAAGTTCCCCTCTGAGCCATGGGTCAAATTCTGAGATACCACATTGTAGGATGTGCATCACAATCTCCAGACAGATCAGTATACCACATGGGCGTGTGCGTGTACACCTGCTTGCGTACCCAGCTAGACGTATACGCACAGCACAGATGCAGATCGCTGGAAGCACAAGGTTGCCCGACATTGAGCAGCGCCACTGTGGGCCTATAAATGCAAGTCTGCCGTCTTGCGTTCTTTGGAGGCTAGCACCGTTTTCAAATGGCCCGGCCCCTGGTGTGCACACAGCTGGTGCACGCAGAGCTAGTGATCCGACTATTGGCTAACTCTGGGCACTGCACTTGGATCACACCACCGAGTTGGAGTTTGCCTCCAGCTTTGACGGTAACAAGCCAGAGGTATTTTACCGCACCGCGTAGCTCCCGTTAAAACCCCGCCAGCACCACCTGCAAGGGCCGGACGACTTGCCTCTTTATGGAGGAGTAGTATTGATCGATGAAATCCTTAGCCAAGGGGAGCAGCTGCTCTTTCGTCCTGGTGTCTTCTGGCTTCCGGATATGCTGGATGGGCGTCATTATTGAGCCCATGCAGATCTGCTCGGTACACGCACTGGCCTGCTAGGACAGAAGGGCCATATATGAACCATAGATTACTGTCTGCATCACTGGTTACACAGACAGACAGCAGGACAGGTTGCACTAACGCTGGTGAAATGCCAGCTGTGGATTTGGCACTAGTGGTGATGTTTCCAGCATTGTTGCTTTCACATGTTCACTCTTTTGGGGGGCAGGGAGGGCACTGATCTCAGACATACAACTAAGAGATGCTCCTCACCCTGTCCAACCTACAACTGCGGCTCGGACAAGTGGGATTCCTAAGAGTCCAACCTAAATCTTAGCTATAGTTCCCTGTTCGCCCTCTCTCCTTCCATACCATCCTTGGAGGAAACAATCCCATGTCATCAGCTTTGCATCCTCTTTTCTGTCAGCAGCAGGCAAATGCCTTCTTTTCAGTGTCCTCCATCCTGCCACTGGCAACTGCTGGAAGGTAACAGACACCCACCTCCACACCTCACGTTCCCATCTTCACACTCTATAGCAGGCCTTCCCTTACACCATAACTCCCCCTACTCTAGAGGTAAGCACCTCTGCAACATTTCCCTGCAGAATCTACCACCTATCAGCCTAGACGTCTATTCCACAAGCCATTTCATTTACTGCCATTGCCAAGAAAAGAGAAGACCAAGATTGAAAGAGGGATAAAGCAGTTGGTTTATATTCTAATCATCCCCACCCTCATGTTTCACCAGCATCTGAAGGTTCCAAAGAGCTCAGTTGCCTCTCTTTGATTCATTCCAGTCTAGCCCACGACAGAGCAGCTCATTGAAGAAGCCATGGCAGCACACAGAATGGGCTCATTTATTCGAAGCAACTCTAATTATGCCAGCTAAATAGGGTTTAGAGGCATTGATTTTGTCACCTGCACTCAGAAAACATTGGCCAAAACAATCAGTCCCACTCACCATGGCTGTTTTGAGATGTAAGGTATCGTGAAGCACCGAGCCAGTCTCCCAGTTCTTCACTTTGGCAAACCGTGGGCACTTAGACGGGCTTCCGTTCACCAAATTCTTAGTGGGGGACTGTCTGCCAGATGGCGGTGGCTGGAAGAGGGAAAAAATGATGATGCATCAGACTACTGCTCACTGATCAGTTACAGGAGAAGTGTAGGAGGTAACAGCAGGTGGATCTTGGATTAATGGACTGCTTCACCTCTGGAGGCCTGGGTAACAGAAGTGAGAATTGTGTGGTCTTGACCTACACCCTAGGGAATATTTGCCCATACCAAAAACATTACTCTGTGTAGCTGCAAAGTTAACTCCGGTCAGAAGAAGCCTAACCTTGAAAGAGCAAAGAGTCATAGAAATTAGAGATGGAAATTCATTGTTAGATCATTTAGTCCATTCCCTGTCAATGTGGGATTTTCTCCCAACATTACCTTCACTAGTGTATTATATGTCATTGTTTTAAATGCACCAGAGTTAGTGCCGGTGGTTTGACTACTCCAAGAAGGGTGTCTTAATATATGACAATTACTCAAGGGAATGAACAGAAATCAGGTCTTCCCCATACTCCTTTTTGCTGGAGAAATGTAGGACAAGCATAGGGAGGAAGTGAAAGGACTTCTGAATGATGTGTACTTGGACCTCCCATCTCACCCCCACTTCCCAAGCCTCCTTGATATTCTATGTGTGTGCGCCAAGCCAGGATCTTGGAGGGAACCTCATTGTGCAAGTACTGACACATCAATGAACATACGTGGCCTGCCAAGATCCTGACAGGGAACTTCAAAGGTTCTTATCACCTGTCAGATACAGATCCACTACAAAAGATTTTTTTCTCCTGCTGATAATGGCTCAACCAAATTAAACAGCCTCTTAGAACTGGTATGGTAATGTACAACTTTTTTTGCTTTCTGTGTATATAACTGCATCTTACTTCTGTGTGTTCCATTCTATGTATCCGATGAAGTGGGCTATAGCCCACGAAAGCTTATGATGAAATAAACTGGTTAGTCTCTAAGGTGCCACAAGTATTCCTTGTTTTATTTACGGATACAGACTAACACGGCAGCTAATCTTAAACCTGTCACAGAGCATTATAAAGGCAGTTATACAAATGTTCCTATCTTCAGCAGTGGCCCAACTAAAAACCTGTTGCCAAGCACTAGTGAACTTTGGGTTATTTGAAATTTGGATCAAGCCCGCCTCAGATACTCTGTTGTGCTGTGAGGTTAGTGAAGTACTTGAAGGAGAGTGTGAGATGCAGCGGGGAAGCATACGGGAAAAGACAGAGGCAGAGATTCATTATGCCATGCTGAACAGGGAAGGATGTGTCCTTTAATGACTTGGGAAAGAGCAACCCAGAGAGGCTGTACTGCTTGGACTGGCAATTGTGTGCAGTGCAACAGGAAAGAAACTGATGACCAGCAGAAAAATGCAAAGTGTGTTTTGCCTCTCCACTCAGGCTCATTGGCTTGCCTGCTTGAAACCAAACATTATCTGGGGCTCTGTCAGGGAGGTGAGATTAGCACCTTCTATGTTCTAATTAGGTAGCCGGGATAGTAGCAACTCAGGCATGGGACAAATGGAGAGATTAATGTAGCAGTCAGGGGCGCGCATGCATTATGCAAAAGACTTTTTACAATGGAGCATGTTAGCATAACAACTAAGGAGGGTGCAGATTAGTGAGCCTTCTGTGGTTCTT
Organism: Dermatemys mawii; assembly: GCA_007922305.1. Lineage (NCBI taxonomy): Eukaryota > Metazoa > Chordata > Testudines > Dermatemydidae > Dermatemys > Dermatemys mawii. Next base: position 2,199,644 of record ML677361.1, read on the forward strand.
ACAGAAATGTGTGAGAACGCAACCCAACCCCCTGAGTGTTTGGTTTGCTTGCGTGAGTGGGAAATTCAGGGGAGTTTATCCCTTTGTGCTGGCAGGTATAGGTACCCTGGGAATATGCCGGGCACAAGGGGGCCTCTACTCTACTCTTTCCCCTCTCCATTCTACAGATGGTGCAGAGGGCATTTCAGAGCGGGCCAAGGGGCGGTGATTCTAAGGCAGAGCCAGGCCTCAAAAGGGAGGGGGTCCAGCTGGACTGGTCTTACTCCCTGGCAAGCAGGGCTTTAGGGACCCCGTGACTGCGGAACAACTTTGGGGAGTTCAGGAAGATGAGTCAGGGGCTGAACTCCCTCTCCATAGTCCTGGAATCAGAGATGTGTACGTTGTATCCTTTCTGTACCTGCACAGACCCCAGGTACCTGCCACCACTAGCATCAGCGAGTGGAGAACTGAGACTGGATAGCAGCTTATACTCACTTTGCATTAACCTAGCAAGGGCATAAATGATGGAGCATGATGGAGGGGAATATTTTGCCTCTCCAATCGGTTGGCCATAGCCGAATATTGCTGCCAGGAACAATCAGGTTAAAAAATCAGTTAATTCTCCATCCCCCTTTCCAGGGCTTCCTTCCTCACTATTTATCTGCTCCCAGGGGCTGGGGTTGCTTCCCTCTCTAATTAGCCCTCCACTTGTTAATGTAGTCTCTTGTAGGTCCCAATTAACCTAGATTGGTGGGGAGTTGAGTGGCAGGGTGCTGAGTCAGTTCCTATCACAGGCTGTAGGATACATTCAGATACCACCCCTCCAGGCCTTGAACCCACACAGACCAGCCTTGAATGGCACAGCAGAAGTTCTAAGGTTAGCTGTATCCAGGGGGCCGGAGGAGTGAGGCAGGAGAGAGGGTGGCGGAGAAGGGAGGGAGAGGGGATGTGGAAGCCGTAAGCGTATGGAGAGACCAAAACTGTTAGTGGAGAAGGCTGTATAACGACAGAGATAAGAAGGATAAAAGGGGAGCCTGCACATCTAGTGGGAAAAAATGAGTTTAATAGCAGCTTAAGCCTGAGGATTGTAGCAGCAGTAACACGGAGAGAAATTAAGCTCTGAACACAGAAGGTTATAAAGTGCTTATAGTCACAGAGCCATGCAAGGAGCTTAGCAAAGAAAACAGAAGGACTGTGCTTAACAGGCACAGGGAAAAGACCAAAGCAATCACCTGAGCGTGGCTGGGAGAGGAGTCACAGCATCTGCCGCTAACTAAGCGGAAAGAGTCAGGTTCAAAGAGGGAGGTCACTCTGGCGACCGAGCGAGGGGTGTTGTGGTTCTTGGACTCACCTTCTTGTGCCGCAGTATTACAGCACATATGGCTAGATCAGCTATGCTCTTATGAGAACCAGATCATCTGCAATATGGGGTTGCATTTGGGTGAGATAAGGACAGATTTTCAGACTTTACTCTGAACTGTCTGGCTTTCCTCAGTCTAAACCAGCCACCGAACCTCGGCTAAGAGCTGCATTTCCTGTGCGCATGCCCCCATAGCGTGTGCGCTGGGGCGGTTTTTGTATAAACAAACATTTAAAAACCCTGACCATCTATTTCTAAAAATCTTTATTTAGGGACTCGATGGTGGATCTTGCCCTTAGAAAGTTCATAGCAGATGTGACAGAGCGGAAAACCAACCCGGTATCATGCAATTTTGGCAGGGGTCACCCATCCCGGAGAGGTTTAAACTCCAGGAACAGATTGAGATGTTTAGAATGGTCTCCTGAGACCCCTTATATTCTTGGAGGCAGAAGAAAACACCACACGCTTAAATCATTGTCCACCCCGATGCCTGCCTGCCCTGTGTCACTTCACTGAGTATGCTGAGGGGTCAGTGGAGAGTTAAGCTCTCCACAAAGGTGCCAAGTACCCCTGCCGCCAAGTCACGTCAATGGGAGTTAAGGGCACCTGTGGAAGATGCTTAGCACCTTTCAGGGTCGGGTTCTCCATGAGCAGGGAGCCAAGTGATGGAGAGAGACCCAGCATAGTATGGACAGAGCAGCGCAGAACAAGGTGATTTTAGAAAGAACTATCTAGTAGTTAGGGGACGGGACTAGGCGTCCAGACAGCGGAGTCATGTGCCCAACTCTGCTGTAGAATTCCCACGGGGCAGTAGCAAGTTGCTGCGTCACTTCTCTGTGCCGCATAATGGCTAGGGGGAAGGACCCTGACGATCGCAGCTCTTTTACATCTTCTCTCGTACTCTGAATGTCACCCTACTTGTTAGTACAGCATCTACCACCTCAAGGCCCTGATCCTGATCAGCACAGCAGGGGCCCAGTCCTGGAATATAAATAATGGATATAAAATATTACTAAGACTTGGACTGGCGAGTGGTTTCCAGAGGGCTGGAACCAATCAGTATAGGCATGAACGAAAAATAGCCTTATATGGACTCCATCAAAAAGTGCCTGTCTTGCCGCTGGTTCCTGGCTGGGAAGCGGGTAGGAGGTCAGGCCCTTTGGTTCTGGAAGTGACTGAGCTGAGCAGAGGCAATACTGGTTTTCCTGGACTTCTTCATTTGAACGCTTTTCCCTTTGGAAAGTGTTCTTTGCCACATGGGGGAATTACAGCTGGGGGAGCCACGGTAATGGGACGGTCGGAACACAGGGCTGGGCGCAAGGAATCACCAAGTTCTAGCCCTGCTCTGACCACCACTAAGGGCTTTGCTGGCAAGACGTTTGTTGTTAAGAACTTGCCATCCCAGTCTGCTTTCTTTTCATGTCCCACCCCAGACACTGCTGGGGACGACTGGACACTGCTCTTCGGCCACTGATGCTCTGCGCACCGTGGGGAATGTTCTACAGTGACTCAGACCCAGCACAAGCTGCAGCTCCACCATGAGCAACGGGATCCCACCAGCTACGTGGATTCTGGACCGAATGTGCGAGACTGAGTTCGCAGCTGCACAAGTGCGATTCCATTGCAAGAAATGGGGCTGCTCTGGAGTAACCGGGCCACACAATCGAGAGCGGCCAGTGCTGTCATATGATCAGAAAAGGGCTTGAGCATTGTACCTGGGGGCAAGGAAAATGCTGCTCCTATGGGAATCCAACCCAAAGGAGTGATTCAGGTGCCAGTGACCTCCTCCTATGCTGCCTTATACCCAGGAGCCAGATTGTGCATGACTGTAGCTTTAAGAGAAAGGCGACTTGCATTGGCAGCTGTCAGCTAAGCTATAAAAGCCCATTGCTCTCAGGGCAGCAGCCTGTCCCAGGCACACCCCAGACCCCAACCTGCAAAGTGTGGCACTTGTCTCCCGTGGAAATCAATGGCCTTTGAGGGAACAAGGTCAGCCCTGCATGTGCTCCCTTCCACATGGAGCAGCCATTACAAGCGGCTTGCAGCCAATCTTATGCTTCTGCCTCGGCTCCCATCCCCCCTAATCACCCCACAAGCCACAGGCACCTACCTGCTCCTTTTCCGAGTAGGGGTTGTTCAGGACGACGGGCGTGTCGCTCTTCCCCCACAGGTCATTGAAAACTCGGTCATTTTCCATCCCGGCTGGCACAGCTTTCTGGGACTTGTCCACGTCCCTGAAACTGAGGGTGGGGAACATTAGTCATTTCATTCCCAGAGCCCCATGCAGCTTGTTCCCTGTTGGAGCTCTCAGACTGCTCAGCCTTAGAGCAAAACCTCCCTGCCGACTCTCTGGGGGGTGAACCCTGCTGCCCTCTGCCAATTGCTTAGATATGGGACTGGCTCTGGGCAGCTTCCGCAGGACGGAAAACTTGCAAGAGTTTGAAGGGGCGAGGTTGAGGGGAGGAGTTGGAAACTCCCCACGCTGGCAAAGGAGCCCCCATGTTAGCTTGACAACAAACAATGGGAGTTTTGCCGCGTGAAAAAGCCCAATTCCTAAAATTGGCAGAAAGCTGAAGTCCTCACTAGGCCAAGGCAGTGAAGTGATAATCATCCACGTTACACCTTTGCACTCCTAGGAAGGCGTATTCCTAACCCCATCGTTCGCTACGCGGGGTGCTACCACTCCCAACCCCGGCCACCGTGGGAACCAGTAAAGAATGGAGCGCCTTTAATCACAGCTCATTTTATTTATACACAATGCCTTCTGCCCCAGGCTGTCCAATGGAATAAGAACAAAGAGTATAACTGAAGTGCTCTCAATATACAAATGCATCAAAACAAATGAGGGGCCTTAGTTTACGAACAGGATTGGAAGGAAAGAGGATATGATATAGGGCTGATGGTGGTTATTCTAAAATAGCTTTGCTGGGGTGGGGGGAACTTGTTGCTTAGGTGGAACATAAGCGGGAAGCAACAAACTGACATGGCTCTCACGGTGGTGAGTTTAATACTCTGAGAGCCTGGTCTTGTAAACACTTGTGCATGTAAGTAACTTTACATAGTGAATTCCACTGAAGTGAGACTACTCCCACGTGTAAAATTACTCATGTTTCCAGGACTGGAGGATTAATGTGCTAACAGACAAGTACTGCAAGAAAAGGAACATTGCAATTGTTACCCATGCTGGATCAGACTTCATTTAAGAGTGATGCAAAGAAATACTGATTTTGTTTAATAACCTCTCACAATGCAAAATTGACTTGTGGAACTTACCACCACAAGATATCATTGAGGATAATTAGTTAGTAGGCTCCAATAAGGTGTCTAAGCACTACTGCAATATGAATACTAAAACAAAAGATAATGAGGAATTAGATATTTATATGAGTTATAAGAATACAATCCAGCCAAACCAGCTAGGATAAAAATGTGTAAATGACATCAGCTCTCATGACTTAGGACATAACCCAGCTGTTTACAGACCAGGATTGGGAAGACACTTCTGTAAGAATGATATTTAGTTTAGTCATTTATAAAACCCACTGTTAGGGTTTTATAAATGACTGGACTAAATGGACTATTGTTCTAATCTGCTCTGGCAATTCCTTTCTCTCTACGTAGGTCTGATCTTTATTCCCCGGGCAACCTATGGAACTCCTTACCTGAGGAGGTTGTGAAGGCTAGGACTATAACAGGGTTTAAAAGAGAACTGGATAAATTCATGGAGGTTAAGTCCATTAATGGCTGTTAGCCAGGCTGGGTAAGGAATGGTGTCCCTAGCCTCTGTTTGTCAGAGGGGAGTGATGGATGGCAGGAGAGAGATCATTTGACCATTGCCTGCTAGGTTCACTCACTCCAGGGCACCTGGCATTGGCCACTGTCAGTAGACAGGATACTGGACTGGATGGACCTTTGGTCTGACCTAGTACGGCCCTTCTTATGTTCTTAACATCAAGCACTGAAAAATGATTCCTGTTGCAAACCTGGGGCCTCAGTCAAAGCCTACTGCAGCCAGTGAGAGTCTTCCCATTGACTTCAGTGGGATGGGATCAGGCCCCTAATCAGGAACATGGCACTCAAAACATAATCTGAATAGGTGCCCTGATCACGAAGCCACTTGTAGCTTAAAAAGAAGGGAAACGCCCCAGCAAATGAACTTTCCCGAGGTTTTCCCCATGCATGTGGCTTTTGGTATAAAGGGGGTAAAGCAGCTTTCAGTTTGATTTCTTTTTCTTCCAACCGCTCCAGACGTTTCTAGTTCATTTCTGGAATGAAGCTGAGCCCTCCAGCAGACAAGATGTTACACCACTTCCCGGGGATCTTTTCGATATGCGGGGTAGCCTTTGGGTGAAAGCCTCCACTTTCTATTTCCACCAGAATTCAAACCCAACAGGGGTTGGATTTTTAATTGAAATTCCCATCTGTCATCTCTCCCAGGAGGAAATTGTTCTTTTGCGAACTTGGCTTTTATGCACACATGAAAGGGTTTTGATCAGATAAAACACAGAACCTCACCCAACATTAATCTGGTCCATTCAAAGTCAAAGACAAGTGTAAAATAAGGCCTACGTGCTACATGAAGAATAACGCACGCATTGAACCCACGGTGAATGTTCTCCATTGTGTTGTCCCCACTCCTGCCTGCCAAGCTGGGGCCCTGCTTCTGAGGCACAGTTTACCTATTGTGCCATGCCACAACCCCCGCATGGGGCTGTACATAAGAGTTGACATTACAGGAACCAAATACAACAGCTCTTCAGAGCAGGGACTGAACTTGGGTAGTTATATGCCCCCCGCCATTACTGTAATATCCAACCACCCTCCCGGGCATTAGTGTATTTACCTTCACAATACCCCCGTGAGGCAGGGCAAGGCTGTTATCCCCATTGTAGAGCGGGAAACTGAGGCATGGGGAGGCTAAGTGACTCACCCAAGGTCACCCAGGAAGTCAAGCTGAGCCAGCAATTGAACCCAGATCATCTTTGGAGCCCCAGGCTAGTGCCCCTAACCACTGAGCCATCCTTCCTTTTATTTTGTTTGTTAGCACAATCAAGCCCTTTTATTCTTATTGATCCCTCCCAGGCTATCATTATTATTTGTGTGTATGCATCTTGCACCAAGATCACACAGAGGTTTTTGGGGGCTGAGGGCAAAATCTGAAAGTGAGGGCTCCCCCTTTTCCAAAAATATTACCGCGGAAATGAAGGGTTTTGAAAAGAATACTCCCCACTGACATCAAGAAACCCAGGGTGCAAAACCAATTAGAGGGGAGGCCTGAGGAAAGGGGGGCACTGGGGTGTAAGTGCACCCTGTATTCACTCTGCAGTGGCACCTCCTGTCCTTGCAGGGCTGGGCATTGCAAGCTGGGGCACGGGATCACAGCACAACTCAGCTTTGGCCAGCCTGCCTTTCCCTCAAATTCAATTTGGGAGACGTGGGGCAAACTGCTCCTTTTGTCCTCCATCCCTTGCTGGACAGCCCAGGGTTGCATCAATGAGGTTCCAGTCAGAACTGGGACCCCACTGAACTAGGTACTGTATGGACCCCAGGCCAGGTCTACACTATATACTTACTTTGGTAGAACTACAGAAGTGACAAAGAGTCCTGTGGCACCTTAAAGACTAACTAAAATTTTAGAGCATAAGCTTTCGTGGGCTAATACCCACTTCATTGGATACATGCAGTGGAAGTATCCAGGGGCAGGTATAAATAGGTAGGCAAGAACCAGGTGGGAGATAACAAGGTTAGTCCAATCAGGCTGAACCAGCTTGTTATCTCTAATCAGGGAGGGTGAGGTGTTCCTCTAGCAGCTGAACTGGAGGTGTGAACAGCAAGAGAAGAGAAGCTGCTTTTGTAGTTAGCTAGCCACTCATAATCTTTGTTCAATCCTTGACTGATGGTATCAAATTTGTAAATGAATTGCAGCTCTGCAGTCTCTCTTTGCAGTCTGGTCTTGAAGTTTTTTTGCTGCAAAATGCTGACCTTTAAATCTTTTATGGTGTGTCCAGTGAGATTGAAGTGCTCTCCTACAGGTTTTTGTATATTGCCATTCCTGATATCTGATTTGTGTCCATTTATCCTTTTTCGTAGGGACTATCCAGTTTGGCCGATGTACATAGCAGAGGGACATTGCTGGCACATAATGGCGTATATTTCACTGGTAGATGTGCAGGTGAATGAACCAGTGATGGTGTGGCTGATCTGGTTTGGTCCTGTGATGGTGTTGCTGGTGTAGATGTGTGGGCAGAGTTGGCATCGAGGTTTATTGCATGGATTGGTTCCTGAGTTAGAGTTGTTATGGTGCGGTGTGCTGTTGCTGGTGAGAATATGCTTGAGTTTGGCAGGTTGTCTGTAGGCCAGGACTGGCCTGCCTCCCAAGGCCTGTGAAAGTGAGGGATTGTTGTCCAGGATGGGTTGTAGATCACTGATGATGCGTTGGAGAGGCTTTAACTGAGGACTGTAGGTCATGGCCAGTGGTGGTCTGTTGTTTTCTTTCTTGGGCTTGTCTTGCAGCAGCAGGCTTCTGGGTACACGTCTGGCTCTGTTGATCTGTGTCCTTATTTCCTTGTGCGGGTATTGTAGTTTTGAGAAAGCTTGGTGGAGATCTTGTAGGTGTTGGTCTCTGTCTGAGGGGTTGGAGCAAATACGATTGTACCTCAGTGCTTGGCTGTAGACAATGGATCGTGTGGTGTGCCCGGGATGGAAGCTGGTGGCATGAACGTAGGCAGAGCTGTCGGTAGGTTTTCGGTATAGGGTGGTGTTGATGTGGCCGTCATTAATTTGCACCGTGGTGTCCAGGAGGTGGACCTCACATGTAGACTGGTCCAGGCTGAGGTGGATGGTGGGGTGGAAGCTGTTAAAATCATGGTGGCATTCCTCCAGAGTTTCTTTCCCATGGGTTCAGATGATGAAGATGTCATCAATGTAGCGTAGATAGAGGAGGGGCGTGAGTGAACGAGATTTGGGGAAGTGTTGTTCCAGGTCAGCCATAAAGATGTTGGCATACTGTGGGGCCATGCGGGTGCCCATAGCGGTGCCACACGTCTGGAGGTATATATTGTCACCAAATTTGAAATAATTGTGTGTGAGGATAAAGTCACAGAGCTCAGCAACCACTTGTGCTGTGGCATCATCAGGGATACTATTCCTGACATCTTTGTGTGGGATGTTTGTGTAGAGAGCCTCTACATCCATGGTGGCTACGATGGTGTTTTCTGGAAGGTCACCAATGCATTGTAGTTTTCTCAGGAAGTCGGTGGTGTCATGGAGATAGCTGGGAGTGCTGATGGCGTAGGGTCTGAGTACAGCGTCCACATATCCAGACTGTCCTTCAGTGAGAGTGCCAATGCCCGAGATGATGGGGCATCCAGAATTTCCAGGTTTGTGGATCTTGGGTAAAAGATTGAATAACCCCGGTCGGGATTCTAAGGGTATGTTAATTTGTTCCTTGTTACCTCCCACCTGGTTCTTGCCTACCTATTTATACCTGCCCCTGGATACTTCCACTGCATGCATCCGACGAAGTGGGTATTAGCCCACGAAAGCTTATGCTCTAAAATTTTAGTTAGTCTTTAAGGTGCCACAGGACTCTTTGTCACTTCTGCAATCCCAGACTAACACAGCTACCCCCCTGATTCTTGGTAGAACTACGTCGCTCGGGGGTATGGGAGGGGAAACAGAGGCACGGGAAAGTCAAGGAACTTGCCTAAGGGCACACAGCAAGTCAGTTGCAAAGCTGAGGATACAACCCAGGGCTGAAAAGCCACCCCACTGAAGTTTTGCCATTGATGTCACTGTTACCAGGATTTCAGTCCAAGTCCATTCTCCTATTCAGTCTACTGAGTTTGCCTGGCAGTAGGTGTTCTCGAACTTCCCTTGCATCGACGAGAGTGAACTGACTGCTCTCATTCCTGGCAGCCTATTTGGACGAACCAATAAGAGCTTGGAAGTCTAGTGTTTTGCACCGATGCCGTGAACAACACCTAGTACAGTAACCAGAAGGCACGGATGCTGTTGGGAACGGGCAGAACGCAGCCAAAATCCTCTGGGAGTGCACTTGTCCGAGTGGGTGAAAAGCATCTGTTGGCTAGAGGTGTCTGTGCCAGTATGCACTGGGAGGGGAGCTCTGTGTGCATGAGAGAGAGAGAGTGTTCTTCTCAGCTATGCAAGAGAAATAGGTTTCTTTTCCCATCTCCCTTTGTCCTGGGGCATTGCCGTCAGCTTTCCCCTGGCAGAATCACCCACCACCATCAATAATATGGGCCCCAGGGTAGTTTGTAAGTGATTCTCCTTCACTCTCTCTGGGCTTTCCACTTTCTCAGGTGGCATTTCCTGCTGTGGGGAATATTTCAGGCTGAGGGAGCTGCCACCCTCCGCTCCAGTCGCAACCAGCTATGGCAGGTAGCAGCTGACAGTCTGCAATGCTGAAGAACTGACTACCCGATTTTTTTTCTCCATTACCTTGGGTCAAACCAAGTCAGAGATCAGAAGTAACAACGTGCTGTCCTGTGCAGTCAGGCCAAAGGATCTCAAAGCATTTTACACTCCCACAGAAAGAGGCAATCCCATGTTGCACAGCCGGGGGGCTGGCAGGGGGCAGCACACAGCAGCGTTCGGCAGTAGTCTTGGGGAAGACGTGGAGACCACCACATCCAACTAGCACTGAACAGGGCATGGAAAGAGGTGGGATGCAGTCCCCCCCAAGGTGGAACAAAACCTGCAGGCTGCAGCTGCTCTTGCAGAGAGAACCAGGGGACCACAAATGATCCCAGTGAGAAGAGCTTCCTACTTGATAAAGGAGCATTTAAAATAGATGAATGCAAAGAAAAAAAAGTCTCCCTAAAGAGAACATTGGGCGGAACAAGCCCGTGGATCCCGTGTCCGGAGCAGAAGACGATGCATCTGGGGAATTATGCTTAGATTTTGGATCAATAAATAAGTAACCGCAGTGGCGGCACTTAGCAGTTTGTGAGCTGTGTTTTTGTATGTAATAAGGGTTTGTTAAAGGTACTGAGTAGGTTCTGAACATGCACTTCACTACAGCGGGTGTTAGAGGAATACAGATATCGGGCCAAACCTTAAAGCCTTTACTGACACAAAACTCCCATTGGCCAGGTTCAGAAACTGCATCATAGAATGTTCTCCCCAGCTGGGTTTCCCATACACAAAGAGCAACCAGAAGATATGGTCAGCATGAATGTCTTATTATAGATTAAGCAAGTCAGCAAACAAGAAAGGACAAAAGTAAGGTCTCTGTGAAAGAGCTGAGAGAGAGAGAGAGAGAGAGAGAGAGAGAGAGAGAGAGAGAGAGTCCTCTATAGAGAGAAGAGTTGTTGGACACTTAAAGGGGCAGAACAAACAAAACAAGAGAGAGAAACAGTCACATCACCGCAACACCGTATCAGTCGAGAAATTCTCTGCGGTCATCAATCAAGCTCTTTTTTCCTGTGGAGACATCCCATAAACATATGCTCAGCCCTGCTGGAACATGAGTTGCAGGGTGCTGTGATCTTGTGGCCTCCTATCAGCACCTCCACCTGCCTTAAACTTGGGTTAGGGTTATGACACTAAATTCTATTTACATTCCTGTGATTGGTATGTTCTATATCATTACTTGTGCCTGGTGACTTACTGGCTGTAGATTTTCCCCTCAGCACCCCAGTCATTGGCTGCCATGAACAGCAGCAGCTGGCTGCTCTTCTCTTTGTAGGCAATGGTTCAACATGAGCAAGAAAGTTTCCGCCTTTGGTTACACTCTTCACTTCCCCAAGGGTCCTGCGAGTTCTGTGTGCTCACATGATGTATTCCTGTGTTGTTTCCCAGAGAACCGAGACATGGCATATTCTCAGACGTCCCTTATTTTTGATCAGTGAATCATCATGAGCTGTGCCAGCCCCCAAGCTAAAACCTGGACTCAATTAAGGAAAGAAGAGCTTTGCCACGGACCTCAGTAGGAGCAGCCGTAGGTTTCTGGGAGGTCATTCGAGCCCCTAGCTCAGCCACGTGACATTAAATCAGGATGCGCTCCAATTTTTCCCTCCCTGGCAACTGAATGATGCTACTATGAAGTATTTTACAGAGAGTTTTATCATCTGAAAGAACGCTACAAAGAGGACCGAATTAATGGGGAAACTAAGGCACCAAGAGGTCAAGTGATTTGTCCAAAGCTGCTTGGTGAATCAGTAGCAGAGTCTGGAACCCGGGTTTCCTGATGACTCACCCATATCACTAGAGCACATGACCTCCCAGCTTGCAGGGGACTTCACAGAGAACCTTAAACACATCAGACAGCACACTGAACTCATTCCCATCTTTGATACAGAGCTGCAGCTGGACAGACCTCAGCATGGGCACAACAGCCCTGCTGGAATGCTGCCTGCTGGCAGAACATCTGCACGGAAGAGGACAGCCCACACTTTAGATTAGAATATATCAGGCCATGTGGACCCACACCCAGGGTTTTGGCTACACTTGCTCTAGTAGGTCTCTCAACTTTAAAGCCGGTCTGTCATTTGACTAGATGGAATTCAAGGCACAAAAACAAATGTAACCATTCAGGGAAGAAACATTACAGTATCTTCTAAGACTAGTCCTAAGCAGTCTGTCTTTTTAGGGCTGGTAGATGAAACTCCAACAGAACCATACTCTGACAGATTATGCAGTTCCATCAAAATCTACACACTTCACGAATGTGGATAATTTATACTGGAATTTAGTTTGGGAGGAAAACCAGAAAAGCCATTCTGACATCCTCAAAACATCCTGTTTCAGCACTTCCAGAAAGAAGTATTTCAATTTTTTGTTTTAATTTTTTCTTAAACGTGTTTCTAATATTATGGATTTCATAGTACAAAATGAAAATGTCAGAATCTGAATGTTTTGACTGCCCCCACATTAACTTTTTGTTTTCAGAATTTTCCTTCCTAGAGAATTTTAAAAATGTTGGGTTTCATTTGGGTACAGAATGAAGCCAGATTTCTAAATCCTTTGTGAAACAACTTCCATCCTTCACACCAGTCTACCTCTTACCGTGGCGTTACTGTTCCTTTAGATCCTCACTGCCTAAAACGGCCATGTTTTTATCTAGTTAAGGAACAGGCCTTAGAGGGAAAAGAAAAAAACAAAAAAGAACAACCCTGAGGGTTAAACAACATAAATTCTGGCAATATGAAAAGGGAATGGGATATGACAATTCTCTTCTGGCTGAGGGGCAAAAATAGAACAAGGTTAGCTGGCGATGAATTAATTGTGCTCTTTTTCTACCCTGTAGCCTACCAAGACCCCGTTAGATGAGAGGATGTTTCTCATCAGAACTTTCTCCCCACTTCCAAGGTATATTTTTATATTAACTCCATTACAGCTGGTCTGCCCCGAACAGCGCACACTCCGCTGTGGTTATAGCCCACCCTGAGGGCAGACGGCAAACACACAGGGCGAGCACGTATCAAGAAAGCAGCAGTGGATGTATAGCATCTAATATCCGAGGCATCTTTCCAGGTAAATACAGACCAAGGACGCTTAGGATGCAATTTAGCCACCTCCTACCAGGTGCAGTCTTAGCCTAGGTCTACACTGGGGGGGATCGACCTAAGAGACGCCACTTCAACTACGGGAATAAAATAGCTGAAGTCAATGTATTTAGGTCGACTTACTGTGGCGTTTTACGGCCCTGAGTCGACTGCTGCCACTCCCCTGTCGACTCCACCTGCGCCTTTCACAGCGGTGGAGTACCACCGTCAACGGGACAATGCTCAGGGATCGATTTATCATGCCTAGACTAGACACAATAAATCGATCCCTGGTAGCTCGATCACTATCTGCAAATCCAGCAGATAGTGTAGACCCCGTCTTAGTGACTTCTTATATCCCTTCTGTAACCCATACACCTCCTAGGTGTGGTTTTCTGTCTCATCTAGTGGCATCAAGACCACTTAGAGAGAGATTAATGAGTCTGCTCTACAGCCTTAGCTAAAGGCCATGTGGCTTTTTGCTCATGCAGTAGAGGCTCATGCATTTAGCTTCAGAGGTCCCAGGTTCAATCCTGCCCACTGATGACCGGGGTCTTTTGGTGTTACGCTTACATATGATATTGTAGTAGTGGGTCCAAACCGCGATTTCAGAGGGAGATTGTCTTGAGTAATACCCTCACTACTTGACCCATTATTAATAAATTCCACAGTTGCACCACTCCTTTTCTTCCAAAGAATCCCCAGAGCTCTGCAAAAAGGAACTGGCTATATCCTGAAATGCTGCCATCTCTGGACCATGCAGCAGCCGCTTAACAACATATACACAATGGCAGGTTACACAATGGTTCAGGAAGAGAACACCATGGCACCAGTTACAAAGGCGAGGTCGGGGGAGAGTTGGGGATTAGGTAGGCAGAACACAATTACTCGCACTAGACTCTAGCTGAGACTAATACCTTCACTCTGAGACTAAGTGCCACCGGACCTTTAGTGACTGTGAGCAGTCGGCACCTTTAGCATCCTTAATGGAGGCGTATGTTCAGTACTGACTCTGAATGAAAAAGCAAACATCGCACTTGCAATAATTGGGATTCACTCGGAGTGCTCCTATTCCCACTCTGACTAGGCCCAACTGGCCTAGTCTATAAGCTCTGAAGAGGTCACAGCCCAAGATGTCACAGCTGTGCTTAACCACTGTCTAATTCTTCTAAGAGTTACTTGTTTTATAGGCATTTCCATGGCATCTGCCACTGCGGAATCCATAGTTCTCCTGCAGTCCAGTCTCCCTGGACTTTCTGTGCTTGTCCCAGCATCTCTCTCCGTATGATCAGGCCTCCCCAGTGCACCAGCTCTATTTTAGACTGAGCAGATAGCGCAGGAAATGTGTTGACCCTCTTCAGCCCAATATTGTGGTGGGTAAGGATTGGGATGATTGTGCATCAAAGAGTGACGTGGGACAGAGCTGCCCTCTGCCAGTTTCCTTGCAGGGTTTCTGCTCTTCTATGTCTGTCTAAAACCACTAGCATCACCACACCCCAGGATTTTACCCACAATGCCACTGCCCTTTTCATTCTTACAGGGCTTCTTGCTCCCTCTCAGCCTTATATCAGCCTCTGAGTGAGGCCTATGCCAGAGTTTCTCTCCAGAGACCACTGTAAAACTTCACTAAGGATGCTAGTGTGCTCTGTGAGGTGGAGTTAAACACTAACGTCTTCAGGGCCACTCATTCTTGCTAGTTCTCAGGAGAGCGGCTTAGGACAGCTTCCGCTGAGGAGCTAGGACGGGAGCCCCCTCAGCTCCTACAGACTCCACTGACAGCTGCGGGGTCTTAGTATGTGGTTGTAAATGAGGCTCAGCATTTCACAGGCGCAGGACCCTCGGGAAGAAAGTATGAGACAGGTCTCTCTGCTCTTTGGCCTCAGTTTCCCTTAAAATTTTCAACTGCCTTTAGATATTATTACAAGTACCAGCCTCCTTTCAGCAGTATGGCTTTCCAGTTCCTTTTCTCTCTCTTCCCCCTCCACCACCCTGCTCCCATCCCTGGCAAGCTTTCTAACTTGGACTAATTCACCAGCAAACAGCCATATAAGTCCTGGATTCAGCCTGGCTTATTGCCTGCCTCGCATGGCAAACCACTCATTGGGTTTATCCTCAGGGGTTGTCCCTTCTACAATCAGCCTTCCCGCCCTCTTCAAAAATATCCCAAGGAGTCTTTGCGACAGCACAGTACATTCCACAAGTTGCTGTAATGCCAGCCACGCTGTCTTGTGATGTCACTCTAGTGAACAAAGGAGGGACGTAGAGAGAGACTGATGTCTGGCAGGTCAAGTAGGCGTATAGGGGTCATGATTCCTGGGTTCCACTGCGGCTGATTCTGCCACTGACTTTCTCTGTGATGCTAGTGACTCCCTTAGGCCAACGGTTTTCCAAAAGTGACCACTGGTTTTGCATTTTCTATTTCTGAGTGTGCAACCTGACACATCCACAACTTCGTTTTCAGAGGTATGGAGCCCTTACAGATCCCACTAACTACAGCTGGAATTTAGGAGGCCCAGGGCCTCTGAAAATCAGGCCTGCCGGCATTTCAAGCCAGATACCCAAACACTGAGATTGCTAAAATCAGTGACCCACTTCTGAAAACATCGGTCTTCACTGTTCTGTGCCTCAGTTTCCTCAGCTGTAAGTTAACAGCCATCACCTCACTGGGGGCTGGCAGATTCAGACTATGTCTAAACGGCAAAAACCATCCAGTGGCAGTGAGTCTCAGAGCCCAGGTCAACTGAATCAGGTTCATGTTACCAGGCTAAAAATAGCAGGGTAGACTTTTGGACATTCCCTCTCCTCACTGGGTTTCAGAGCCCAGGCTCCAGCCTGAGCGGGAATGTCTATACAGGTATTTTTAGCCCCAGAGCGCAAGCCCCTCGAGCCAGAGGCAGCTGACCTGGGCTCTGCGACTCACTGCTTTGGGGTTGTGTTTGTGATGCAGAAGTACCTAAAATGTTTGAAAAATGCTTTGAGATTCTTGGGGAAAGGGACTAGAAAAGGGCCATGCATCATGCTAATAAACGGCCAGGAGGAGAGAGTTGATTAGGAAGGAGCCTGCTCCTGTGAGTGCACAAACACCAGAACAATTAACAACAATTAAAAACTCAGGGGTGTGTGTGTGTGTGGGAATTACGCAGCTCCTCAATTACATTCTAGTGAAATGTAGCTTCCCAAGCTCTCGGGGGCACTTTAAAGACTTGTGGCTTATAGCATTTCTCCTGCTTGTGTAAAAAGAGAGAAGCAGAACTGCACATCTAGGATCCCCACTGAAATCTGTGGATTAACTCCCACTGCTTTCTGGAGGAGCAGGATTGGACTTGTAAGAGCTGGGTCTGGGGAGCAGAACAGGCATCGAGCAGTCTGAAATACAATGGCCGTTCGAAGCATCATTTACAGCAAGCTGAGCTACCCTTCCGGGAGGTTTGGGTTGTAATAGTAAAAGATTTAGCTCTTATATGGTATCTTTTATGAACAAAACTCAAAGTACTGTATCAGGAGGGCTAATACCATTGGCTTCTTTTTACAGAGGGGGAAGCCGAGGCACCGAACTCTGCCTAAGGTCATGCAGCACATCAGTGGCAGAACCAGGAATAGAAGTCCGGTGTGCCGTACACCCATCCAGTTCCCAGTCTGGGATACCACACTGCTGGCCCTGGTGTCCACGGAATTTTATTTTCCCCTCTCTATCCTTTTTTAATCTCCTTTTTCTTCTCCCATGCTTCCTGTTTTCTCCCCATGCATCTGTCCTCCTTTTACCTCCACTTCCCTCTCCCACATTTTCTCTCTCTCCACATCATCATGTCTTAGTGGGCGATGGGTCTGTGACCTGGAGAAGGCTCCAATCTGACCCCACCAAACCCATTTGACTTGTGTCATCATAACCCATACCAAAGGTAAAAACTGTACACAGGTACTTACCAGTCCACCTGGACCTCTATATCTCTTGTCTCTACTTTGGTTGGCACGTCTCCATTGAGTTCCTTACTGCCGCTCTTCAGGAGGTTCAGAACTGGCTCTATTTCTTTTAGCAGCTCATTGTTTTCGACCCCGCCGTTCAGGCAAGGATTGGCACTGGCACTGTCTCTTCCTTTCAAAGAGTCCTCACCTTTGGTGCTGGTAACCACACCATTGACATGCACCAGGGACTCTGCTTCCTGCCCGTTCTCCCTGTCCCATGCTGAACTAGCCGAGCCCATGGTATGGTCTGTACTCTGCTGCATATCTCTGCAGTGGATGCTTGAATTGGACAAGTCGACTGCTTTGGCAGTTGGGCACAAAGGTCTGGTTACTCTAACAGTCTTTGGCATCCCATCCCCAGCAAAGGTGGTCTCCAGGTGAGTGGTGAAACCCTCGGGACCTCTCAGGATCAGAACCACATAGGTCTCTGAGGCGATGCTCCTCAGGATCTCCAGGGCACTCTCATAGCTCATGTCCACCAAGGGCCGGCCATTGACGGCCAGGATAATGTCCCCAGCCTGGATGAGCCCGCTTTGCTCAGCTGCCCCTCCCCGGATCAGGTCGGAGATGATTACTGGGGGCTTGTTGACGCGTTCCTTCACCAGGAACCCGAGCCCCCCAACCTTACGCTTGAAGAGTTTCACCGAAATGACGTTGGGCTGTATCTGCTGCACACTGAACGCATTCTCTTCCATCGTAGCCCTTGGTCTTCTAGCCTGCAGCCCAAGACCTCTAGAGCCACTGTGCCCAGACTAGCCCACCGCTGAGCAGAGAGATTAGCAGCTGAGAAGAGAGCACTGCTCAGCTCTGCTTGCAAGGAGGAACTGGTTGGCTCTGGAATGACTTGCCTTGTTGCATCAGTCGTTGCACATCAGTTCCAGCTCTGTCTTCGGCAGCATCATTTCACTCATTCACTCCTCCCTCCTCTCTCTCTCTCTCTTTTCAAGGTAATGCTGCCAGCAGCCCAGGCAACCTTCCCCGGGACAGCAAGAGCGTGTCACCAACAGAAGGCGGGACCGGCGGGAGCAGGCACAGAACTAGGCATCTCTCTGCTGAAGAGGGGCACGGGGACAAAAAACGTTAGAGAGGAGACATGACAGCCTCCGACCATCTCTTGATCTTGGGCTTGGGCTCACTTCACAGACATCTCCACGGACTAGTTTTTAGGCTCTGAATGGAACTCGAGCTTCTCTATCTGTAAAGGAGGATTTAAAAAAAAGAGAGAAAGAAAGATGTGAGCGTGGACAGAGCTAAGTATGGGTCCCATAGAGAGATCTGAATGCCTTATCCCCCCCAGAGCTGTGTTTCAAAGCCCGGCTGTACCCGCTAATCATCCCAAGCTAGATTTCCTCTGTCCCTCTGCAAACTCTCCCACTGCCTAACTAGAGCAGATGCAGTATAAAGTCCTCGTAAGGAAAATTCGGGGCCAATTCTCTGGTGTAAATCCGCATAATTCCACTGAACTCCATGGCGCTACATTGATTTACACCAGCAAAGGCTCTGGCTGCTGTTCTTCAAAGTATCCTCACGAGCCAAAGTCTGCCTGGTAGAGATGACTGAGGGCAGGTTTACAAGTAACATGCTGCAGCACCTCCCTCCAGTGTAGTTAACCAGCCTCCGCAAGAGGCAGTGGCTACGCTGGCAGGAGAAGCCCTGTGCGGTCTATGCTGGGGGCTAGGTTGGTAGAACTGCGACGCTCAGGGGTGTGGATTTATCCCGTACTTATACCGATGTAATGGCGTAGTGTAGACCTGATCCCAGGAGCAACCTAATCACAGGTTTTTTTTCTTTAAAAAGAAAACAAAAAATGTAAGGGAAACCTCAACATTAAGGTAAAGGTAATATTAACAAAACGTCAATTTCTTATTTGGGTTTTTATAAACTTGTTTGTACCTTATTAAAAATATTGTGATAACAATGTCATAACAAAACAGTTTTAAAACCCCCCTGATTTATGCGTAAAGCTAACCAAACAATTTCAACAAGTTTCCACCTTTGTCTCCCAAACCCAACCAAGTGCCATCGAAATTGAATACCCTCAAAATATTTGAATAAACCTGTATCTAAAATTCATTTTGGTTTCATTTTTATTCTCTTTTATGTTAAAGGAAAGTAGTGGTTAACGTTTGTGCCTCTAAACAGTTAACAAAAGTGAAATTGGTATCACAAGCAATTAACTCTAAAAAGCTTGGGTAAAAGCAACATGCCTTCTCATAACAAATGTAAGCATCAATTTAAGCAGTTAAACATTATATTTAATATATAAATATCAGTAATGCACCTCAAGTGGAAAATGAACATCTATACCACAATTGCAAAAGTATAGCTTGTGTTATAAAAAGCTTGGTCCCTATTGCATTGTAAACACACTAAGTTAATAAGTGTATAAATTTGGGTTACTAAAAACAAGAAAAATGTAAAAACCAAATGAAAAATCTTTATGATGTTAACTAACTTAAGGGTTGCATCCCACAGACCACCCCCCCCCCCAAATATCACACCATAAAGGTATCAATACGTAGTAAAGAAACCCCCAGGCATAAAGAAAAGAAAAATAAAGTGCTGTATAAATAAAAAAACAGGTCAGCTACACCTCAGCCCACCATATATGAACAATGAAGTTGGCAATCAGCTAGAAACCACTAGCTGACCCAGGTTTAATTGTCATTTAATTTAAATTTGGCTACTGTGTAAAAACAACTGTATTGTTGCTGTATTGTATTATTGTTATACAATATTTACAATGTGCATAACATTACTAAACTGTTTAACCAATACACAAGGTAATAAACCCCCAAATAAATGGTAGCAAACAATATGAAGACAAAAACAAACAAATTGGTTAAAAAACCCAAATTGGTTAAAAAAAAATTAAGTTACACAGTAACTTCAAATACGGTAAAAAAAATTCCTTGGCAGTAGCAGTCACACTTTGTGGTCATTGACACTGCATCCTAAGTAAGGCACCTGTTATTCAAAACAATCTTATGGTATGAGGCCTGAGGCCTAGGCTAAAGCAGCGGTCAAAGCTTTGCTAATATACAGCAAAGTCAGGCTGCCGTGGCAGCTTGGGACTTCAGTGCCCTGTCTGGTTTTAGCCAGACCCGCTGGCCTGCTGCAAACCCAGACCCAGTCTGAACCACATCCCTCAACAGCTGTAGGCTTAAACTGAAAGCCACTTAAGTGTTCCTGTTTCTATCGCTCAGATGCCCAACTCCCAGTGGGGTCCAAACCCCCCCAAAATTCATTTTACCCTTTATAAAATTGATAGAGAGATATGCACAGCTGTTTCCCCCCGCCAGGTATTAATACATATTCTGGGTTAATTAATAAGTAAAAAGTTATGTTATTAAATACAGAAAGTAGGATTTAAGTGGTTCCAAGTAAAAGCAGACAGAACAAAGTGAATTACCAAGCAAAATAAAATGGAACATACAAGTCTATGTCTAATACAGTAAGAAAACTGAATACAGATAAAACCTCACCCTCGGAAGTGTTTCAGTAAGTTTCCTTTTACAGACTAGTTTTTTTTTAGTCTGGGTCCAGCAATTACTCACACCCCCCCATAGTCACTGTCCTTTGTTCCAGTTTCTTTCAGGTATTTTTTTGGTGTGGAGAGACTATCTTTTAAGCCATCTGAAGACAAAATGGAGGGCTCTCCCAAGGGTTTAAATAGACTCTCTCTTGTGGGTGGACACCCCTTCCTCCCTCTGTGTAGAATTCAGCTACAAAATGGAGATTTGGAGTCACATGGGCAGGTCACATGTCCATGCATGACTCATAATTTACAGGTAGCAGCCATTATTTACATGCTACCTTTAAAGTCCTCAAGTAGATTTCTTGTGTGGATTGGAGCCTCCCAAAATCCATTTTTCGTTAAGTGTTTTTTTGACTGGGCACTTAACTTGCACATTCCTTTCTCAAGAAGCTGATAAAATGCCTTACTAAGGCTACTTAGAAATCAAGCAAGAACACAGCCAATATTTATAACTTTGAACAAAAAAATGATACGTGCATACAAATAGGAGGAATAGATTCAGTAGATCATAACCTTTACAGAGATATGTAACATGGCACATGTAGCATAAAGCATATTCTAGTTATGTCATATATACATTCATAAGCATATTTCCATAAAGCCTTATGGAGTGCACCATCACACCCAGCACTTATCTAGGTACCTAAATGCAGTG
This sequence comes from Dermatemys mawii, assembly GCA_007922305.1. Classification (NCBI taxonomy): domain Eukaryota; kingdom Metazoa; phylum Chordata; order Testudines; family Dermatemydidae; genus Dermatemys; species Dermatemys mawii. Next base: position 2,220,646 of record ML677361.1, read on the forward strand.
GCCATTGCCACCATTCATTGTAACTTGTACCACTCTGTGGTCCCCTGAGGGCACCCACTCTTAGGTGTCCAGTTCCCAGCAGTCACCTCTGGGGCACAGCCTCTCTTTTCTCTCCCTCCTGACCAACATTTTTCCGGGCTGCACAGTTCCCTGTCTACACTGAGATATCTCCAGCAAGCCAGACTGCCTAACCAGGCCAGGATCTGCATTTTGCTTATCCTTCAAAGGCTATGAATGACATACCTACCCACAGTGATGAGTGACCATACAGCTCTTTCTAAGCAAGTACATTTATTCTTAAGGTGAAAGCATTACAGAGAGAACATTAAAAACAATAAAAGAACCTACATGGCGTACCAAAAAGCTTACCAGAGGGAACCCCTTTCCCCAACTGCAGCAAGTGATCTGGTAGGAATCAGTTCTTCAAACCACACCATGACAGAATATACCCCTGGGTTTGTACCCTACACACTATTGCAGTAATGTTTGTACAAGATGTGCCTTGTGAGATATCACTTAAAAGCTCAATTTGCTGATCAATAATATCATGGCAAAATGCAGCTAGCAGCGTTACAGGCGAAGTTATACACACAAGCTGAAATCATGACTAAAAATGTTTTCCAGGGACGGATGGGGAGTGGCCAAACCAGTTTTTCAGAGGAAAAGGGCATGCGGACATCTCAGCCACATTCCTGGAAGTGCTGCTCTCCCATAGAGTAATGGCTGCAGCTGGATGCTAAATACTTCTGGAAATGAAGCCCCTGCATTCAGGTGCCTACTCACTGAGCCACTGGGTACTGAGTTCTAGCAAAAATCAGACCCGTCGTCCTTAATGCCTCCAATCAGATTTGTTTGCCCAGGAAATGATGCTTTGGGAACAGAGATGTTGATCTTGCTGTATGTTCCCTTCCCCACCTATCTCTGAATGCTGTTTAAGAAACATATTTGGAGACACCCCCCACGCATAGAAAACTTTCAATTCTGCAAAAAAAGAAAAGAAAAGTGTAGAGCCTCTCACTTCCCTCAAACTACTAATTTTCAGTTGTTTCCTACACAGTCATAAAGTGTATCGAGAAATCAAACAGATCTTCCCCTCACCTGCTAGAAATTCAAGTGCAAAGCCTAGATGGGCCCTGGGTTTTGCCATCTTAGCATCCTGCTGCTCTGACAGCTCCTCAAGCAGTCAGAAAGGATTACCCGTATGTTAGACTTCTCATTGCATTGCCCCTTATGCAACTTTCCCAACCTCTAGAAGACACCTGAGGGTGGATTCTGATCTTGCTCATGTGGTTTTACACAGCAGCAGCTCTGTCGACTTCAGTGGAGTGTCTCTTGGCTGTAAATGAATATTGGAATTAACCCCTTACGTTCCTCTGAATCCTAGTCACTGCCCCTCCTAAAGGCCCAGCAGGTGTCGTTACAGAGAAGCTAGAGAGCGCTTCGGGAATGAGGGGCCAAGCTCTCAAGCCAGGAATCTATTTGTCAACACATGCCCATTATAAATGTTTTCCAACCTAGACACACAAGAGCCCATTAGAGGCCAACACATGTCAATCAGCTGAGCCGCGTTTTCAGGGAGAAGTCAGAGGTAGCAATAAGAAACCCCGATTCCGGGCAAATGCTCCAAGAGGGAAGAAACTCCAGAGGCTCCAGGCAGAGCAGTCTGCTTCATGCATTAACTACACTTGTGCACACAGCTCACGAGATCCTTCCAATTCGACATGCTGCAGAACGCAGGTCATTTCCTCCTTAGTAAATCATTGGAATCTAGTTCTTTGTTTGGAACAAGCAATCCTCATGCCTAGCTCTTACACAGAGCTTTTCACCCGTAGATCATGGAGCACTTTACAAAGGAAGTCAACATCCTTAGAGAAATTAGTTTGTGGAAGGTGCCAGATTGTCAGGCCTGGGGACTTATCCACAGAGCTGGGTTGGCATGGACCCAGTGGAGCTCCTGCTCAGAGTTGTCCCAGTAACATGCTCCAGACCTTTCCAGGAGAGGAAGAGGGGCACTGCTAAAGATTAGAAGACAGTTTAGTGTCTGTGACCCACTCAGTCTTTGACAGCCAGGCACCTTGCAGTTGCAGTGAAGAGGCCTCATAGCTACAAGGATGTCTTGTGTGATTCAAACACTTTCCCACCAGAGCTGATCTAAGGGCACCAGTTAAATTTCAGAGAGATTCCTGAATGTGTGTCAGACAGCAATGCCTTTCACGGATGGAAGAGAGACCAGGAAGTTGCACGGGTACAACGTAAATTTAGGCCAATGTTATTTTTCACTCCCCCCCCACCACCACTTTGCATATTTGCCCCTAAACCCAAGATTTTTTTTACAATTTAACATTTAAATGTTTCCTTTCATGCCCCCCAAATTTAAGGAAGGGCTGTTGGGGCAAAGCCTTTCCAGAAAGAGGAGGAATTGGATGGAAATAAGGAGTAAGGATCCCTTCCAACCTTCCCGGGCAAAGATGAGAGGACTAGTGTTTTTCAGTGCTGATGGGATCAGATATTGCCTGTGTGTGACCTTGGACTCAAGTAACCCCTCTGTGCCTCAGTTTCCCCCTCTCCACAACAGGTATATGTTGATCTAACAGAGTCATAGTAAGGTGTCTAATGTTTGCAAAGTGCTTGGAGGTTAAACCAGTGCCACCTGAGTGCAAAGAGTTGTTTATAAACGAGTACATGGAGGCAGACAGGACTGGGACAGGGAGGTGTTTCCAGGCAGAGGGAGCAGGAAAAATGAGACATCAGTATTCTATCTGAAGGCATTCCCACTAATCCGAGTTTCCTTATTGTGTTTGTTGGCTCCCTGCACAAGCAGGTCCCATGATCTTTCACAACCTCTCCTTTTATGAACTGAGAGGACAAATTTTGTCCTAATGGGATGGTAAAACTGTGCTAGCCCACGTTAGTTATCTTTAGGAGAATTATTAGTACAAGCAAAAATACATCATCTGTGATCAATGAATCTAATAGCATTGATTCAGGTAACCAGTTAACACAGCATTAAATTGATTAGGGATCAAATCCTGCTCACTCCCATTGATGTTACAGTGAGCAGGATTTGCCTTTGAATGCGGTAAACATATGCTGCATTGATGGATGATCCTCTTCTCATTTCCATATGAAAGAGAACCAGTTTAAATAGTACACTAGCCTATGATTTGGGAGAGCTGGGCTTTATTCCTGGCTTTGCCACAGGCTGCCTATGTGATTTTGAGTAAATCAATCTCTTAGGGTACCTCTTCACTACACGTCAGATCAGCGGGTAGTGATTGATCTATCGGGGATCGATTTATTGTGTCCAGTGTAGACGCGATAAATCAATCCTCGATTGCTCTACGTTTGACTCCTGTAATCCACCAAGACGAGAGGCAGAAGCGGAGTCAACTGGAGCGTGGTGGCAGTTGACCCCGCACTGCGAGGACGCAAGGTAAGTCGACCCTAAGATAGCGTAGCTGAAGTTGACGTATTCTTATAACTGAAGTTTCGTATCTTAGGTTGACTCCCCCCCTCCCACTGTAGACCAGGGCTAAGTCTCGCTGGGCCTCAGTTCCACATCTGTAAAACGGGGATAATAGCACTCCCCTGCCTCCCCAGAGTAGTGTGATGATAAAAACATTGGAGAGAGTAAGTTGCTCCAATATTCCAGTAATGGTGGCCACTAAAATACCTAAGGGTAACCCATTTAATGGCAACACACACTCACACAATCTGCAACCCCCTTCTAAAGAATTGCTGCTCTTGATAGCAATGGCTGTGCTACGCTGTAGGATGCAGAATTGGCAACATAAGCACATAACTGTGGTCTAGTGAGACCCAAAATTAATCTGCTGATGCTGCAGGGGTTTCCATGCAGGCAGATTAGAACAAGGAGGGGTTGTGAACCAGTTCTCTTGCATTCTCTTCCCAGCTGGCCTTTCTGACCATGGACAAAATCAGTTCACCTCTCTGCTTTGGTTTCCTTCCCCGTGTGTAAAATGGGGATAACAGTATCAACCCGCTTCACAAAGGTGTTGCGAGTGACGTGTTTTCAGAATCTTTGCGGAAAGGTTTTAACTCAGGGCTGGATTCTGATCCACTCCCTCCCATCAAGTTGTACATTAACCCCTGCACAGTCCCTTTGATTTCAATGGGGATATTCAGAGACCAAACACCTAGTCCGCATGGCTGACGGTGGCAGAACTGGGTAAGAGCTAATGGTTGGTGAGGCATAAAAATCAAAACAGCTTGGCGGTCCTTGGTTTAAGGAACCCCAAATCCCACAACAACTGATAAGAAAAGCTTTTAGAGTCTCCAGATACAATTTCAAGTAATAAAATCCACCACATATGTTAACTGGGTGATTTTACTTAAAAGCAAGACAGGAGGCAAATAAATATTATGTGGTAATGTACATTCCCCTAACTACCCCAGCCATCAGTTCCTGGCTGCCAGAAGTATACACACATTACACACCTGCCCTGAGGAATGACACTCACTTTACCCAGGCCTTCAGAAAATCAATTGAGTCCTCTCCCTCATATATCTTGGCTATGTTAATGGCTTACATTTTTATGTGCCAGCTTTAAATGCACACGCTATTGTCTTGTTTAAATCCATTTTCATGGGATTTATGTGGGTAGACAAAGAGCTCTGGAGCGGATAGATTTATGCCGGTTTAATTTTTACAACCCATCAGTGAATCTGATGAAGAGCAATGGGATGCAACATATGCACAGATATTGTAGCCCTGCGCTTGTGGACCTGAAAATGGAGCGCTGAGATGATTCACTGGCAGTCATCTATACTCTTGCCAGCTGCTTTGCACTGAATGCCGTTCCGTTTCAAACAAATGTGGCGGTATATAGACCACAGTACTCAGTGTATAGACACACATTTTTGCTCTTGTGATTGTATTTTTGTGACAATTCCCAATATCCATCTACCCCAGCCTTGCAAAAATCCCCTTTCAACAGGATAATATTTCTTGGGCAGGCAAGTAAAACATTGTGCATTTTGTTATCAGTCAACAGAGTAAAGGGGAGGAAAGTAAATTGTGTGTCTGGGCGCGTACATTTTCCTGGCTGTTTTGTAAGGCTGACTTGCACCTGTAGGTAAATGAAATGATTTTATTTGCCGTTGCCAGCGCTCTGTGCTTACTGATACCCGGCTATTACTTTTGTGCCAGTGACGATCCCAGTATTTAACTAGCCAATCCATGCAGGCTGTAGCAGTGTATTTTAACTCTTTCCCTACTGTGCCTCCACCACGCCCAATATGCTACCGTCACCATTTAATGTCCCACTGAAATCACTGGACAGTTAGGGCCAAATCCTTCAGTTCTTACTTGGTCAAAGCTCCCACTGATTTCAGTGGAAGTTGTGCCTAAGGAAGGATGTTGAGGATTTAATCCTAGGGGATTCCTCTATAGGTTTTGGGGCCTCGCTGGTAATGTGACTGGTATGGTTTTGCTGCATAGAGTAGAAGAGAAAGAGGCTGCAGCATGTACCCTATGCCCAGATCGGCGGGAGCTGCATGGGCAGCCACATGCAGGGGGAGGCATGGAGTGTCTACCACTATATCCAACATTTAGTCCTTTGCCCCCATACAGGGAGATTGGGGAGACTTGGGCCATGAAGCCCCCGGCAATCGCTGGGTGCAGTAAGCTGTGTTGCCGTTCTGCAGCCTGTTTGTGGGATGGGAAGGATTCTTCTCCTGTTCACTCCAACGGAGAAGTCAAGTACCCAGTCCAGATGCTTAGCCTGATACATTTAGCAGTCCAGGCAGTGTGTATTCATTATGGATGTATACAGCATGGGCACCAGCAGGAAAGCAGTTAATAAACCTGTTGCCTACTTTCCGATATAAATAAATCTGTGTTAGGCTCTAATCAGGGCTTTGTTTTCATGAAATTAAAGCAGTACGTTTCCTCATCCCAATATAGTTGAACTGAATCCAAGTGACACAGTATTTCTTTGGTGTGAACAAATGTGCATTTGTTCAATTACTAGGACATAGTTTCATATTTATCTGAATCGTCATCGCTCAGTGCATTCCATGACAAAGTAATGCCAAGTCCAGGAAACCAACAGGTCTTGTAATACCAGCCAATTGTATTTCATCTGTACAGCATTCCTATACATCCCCAGTGAAATCAGTGGCAGTGCCCATCTCATTAGGTTCTGACCTGCAATGGGAGCAAGATTGGATCCTATATATAAAGTGCCATTGGAATTTGTTGGAAATATAGTGAAATAACCTGCAGCTGTCTAAGCAGATTGAGAGAAATAAATTTTAATGTTGCCAAGACAACTATGTTGATGATGGAAACAGCTTTTTTAGAGTTCCAGGGCTAAACATATTTCAACAACATGATTGCCACTTCCATTTCATAAGTAGGTTGAGGGGTGCGGGGGTTGCATCTGAAATGTGATACTGAAGATCCCCACTTCCATTTCACTGTTTCGTACAGTGTTTGTTTGTTTTTCTGTTTTGCATCTGAAATGTGATAGCTAAACTATTTGGATAAAACAGTCAATTCTAGCCATCCGCAAGCAAAATTAAAGTTCTTATTAGGTATGGGCCCATCTGTAGAACATAAATTTCATTGATATCAATTTCCCAAGGGGAATGGAATTTTATTGGAGGCTCCAATTTGACAAATGGATCTGATATGCTGATATGACAACAGTTTGTCCACAACTCTTACCAAAAGCACAAGAGATGGATGGGAAATAAATGAGAAAATGTAACTTGATATATGGCTTTTAAATCCAATCAAGGCACAAGAAAGAAAGCATGTTTCCATTTTAATAGATGTTTAAAGTTGCAGCAGGTTGGCTCAAAATTTAATCGCTCTAATAAAGCCAGTCAGCCAGCCAGAAGCAATAAAGTCAATGGCAGAAATCTCAACTTAAGATGTTCCAGGGATAGAGCTTCGGACTAATTTTACAGAAGCCCAGATTCTTTTACATTCGTTCTACTGCTGACTCTCAGAAATCTTCCCAGCTCCCTGTTAAATGTTCCTAATATAACAAGCCTGAGAGAGAAGCAGCCTAATTAAGACAGAAAATGATCATAAACTTCATTGCCACAGACTTTTAGAAAGAATGACTCATATCACTATTTAAAATCCTCATGAAAACGTCAAGCTTCTCCTGGCAGGAGGGATGGTTTCTTGGTTAGAAGCGCAGTCATTTATCAAGACAGAGTGGCATTCAAGGTTTGCTGCCAGTTCCTCAGGGAAGCATTCCATTTGGAGATCGTTGCTCCAAATGCTCATGTGCTCTTCCCACCCAACATCACTACTTGAGTCTCTAGGGACATTGACATAAAAGCAGGGGGCTCGCTTCACCATTGCCTTTCACCTTGAGACACCATTGACACCAGTGGACAGTGGGTGGGCGATGCTGCCATTTGGCTCCAGTTGCCTTATGCGGCCACTTTTCACTGGTGAAAATGGTGATGTAAGGTGTAGAGCAGTGATGATTTAGGACCAGAATCTCAGTTTCTTTTATCTTAGGGGTGTATACACCATCCATCCCTGTAGTATCTGAATATCTTCCATGTAAACTCAATAGCAAAATCCCTAGTGAACTACATGGGGTCTCTGGCAATTCCCTTTACAGGGTCAAAGTTCTGCTGGAGGAAGAGTTTTTGTTTGTTGGGTTTTTCGGGTGGGGTGTTTAGGAGGCAGTTTGGGGTTTTGTTCCCTTTTTCTTTGGTTAGCGGAGGTTTAAAAGTAAAAGAGGTTGTCAGTAGTTTGGAGCTGGAGCTTGATGAGTTTATGAACAGGACTCTATGATAGGATTGCCTGCAAAAGCTGGAGACTGGGTTCTCTAACCCAGGAGGTCCCTCTAGGACTATGAGGTCTGGACTCTATGACCTAAGAGGTCCCTTCCTGAGTGTCAGTCTTCTGGTGGAAAGGCATTTTGGACAACAAACATTTCTCCAAGAGTAGGTTCGGGCATCTTGCTCTGCTGAGTAGTGCCTTACCTAGCAAGTAGTACCAATGATTTCAACCAGACTAGTCTGCAATGGCCTTGTCCCACACCCACTTGCAGTGCCTGGAAACATTTGGACTGAGAGCTGGATGCAGAGCACAGAATCAAGTCCCAAGAAAGTTACATCTCAACCTAAGTGAAAGAGGCAGGATTGGGCCTTCGGAGTGTATCTTCTGGATGCTTGCTCCCTGGCCCGCATGGCATAATCCTGCATTTGTCTCATTGCTTCTGGTTGATGTAGAAATAAGCAGGATACTGCAAATTGAAGGCTACTGTACACTGGAGGGAGGGGGCACATAAAGAGCAGGAGCAGGGGAACTCTCAAATCTGGGCCAGTTTGTGCCCTGTGGATCTACTCATGGGGATGGTTTTTACACTACCATTGAGAGAGGCAGAGGGACAGAAGAGCCCAGAATTCCAATCTCACCTTTTCTCCATAAACCTGACCAGGTCCATATTTTCAGGTGTCCACTGATTTTTGGATGCCTCCATTTTTTGCGAGGTGGTCCAATTGGAGAGAGGATCCAATTTTAAAAGGCTCGGCGCAGTCACAGACTCCCATCCCAAATCAACAAGAGCTGCAGGGTCTTAGCACCTCTGAAAATGGGGCCTAGTTGTCCATGCAATGGAGTTGTGAAGCCCAATTAACTGTTTATAGAGTGCATTAAAAACCTCAGATAAAAGGTGATATAGAAAGGCAAAGTATTAGCCTAAATATATACAGATTTCTTATATATGCAATACTCAGCTACCCAAGTACTGCATTTATAAACTGTTTGTATATCTCATAACAGGGGCATCCAAATCTACATCCAGGCTATATCGAGTCACACACAAATGCTGAACATTTCTACATTGTGATATTGGTACTTAGTACTGCTTGCTTACCAGCTACCATGTAGGGTGATGCTCAGCCAGATGATCTTAACAGAAGAGTGCATTGGTTCAGGTACTGTACACATTGAGCTATGAAATTCATTTGGAACAGGCTGCTGCGCGCAAACGCACCCTCCCTTAGTTTCAGCAAAGGCATTGGCTTATGGATCTCTCTATTTTTAGGCCAGAACATGTTTATAATATGGACATCCAGGAGTGACCAGATAATCCACATCAGTTTGTGTTGCTGCCAGGGTTATTGTATCCATGCATGAGTAGAATACCAGGGCCAGAGTTTCCAGCCTGGATTTATTGTGGAGGTACTGAACAGTATTCGCCTTACTCAGGAAAGGTAAATGTTAATGTATGCAAGCAGAGCCCACATGACTTATCCCCTACTATACATAGTTTTCAGTCACTGATTTCAACATGTAGGCAGATTTTCTGAGCCTTTATACAGAGCCACTACTGACCTGAAATGCAAATTCAGACTACATTAGCAATAAAGGAACAACAGCTTATGGGACCAGATCCTCAGCGAGGTCACTACTAGGCTGTTATAGCTAAATCTAGATGGTAAATTCTTTGGGCCAGGGACCCTGCCCCGGAGAGGGGGCAGGGGTGAATTTAAGGCACAAATGGCATTCAGGCATCCGCTGTCATTGAAAGTCAGATGTCTTTTGGCAGTTCAAGGCCTTTGTGCTTTTCCAAGCCCCCCTTTATCTCCCCCACATCTGTACAGCTCCGTTCACAGCGAGTAGCTGACTCTGCTCTCCTTTACATCAGTGATCATCTATCTTTCCATTAGCTTCAATGGGAGGTGGTCAGACTTCCGGGGGTTTAGCACCTGATTATCAAGTGGCCTGGCTTGAAAGCCCAGGAAGGAAATGAATGCACCTCTAGCTTTATCCTCAAAAGCGTCCAGTTAAGCAAAGATCTTCCGCGGGTGTAAATCCGTGGAGCTCCATTGACTCGAATGGAGCGATGCCGATTTACACCACCCCGGATCGGACCCCCCCGGATCTGCCCGTGTTATTTGTTAACCTCGGAGCCGCCAGCACCCCCAGTGCTCTGGCTCGGGGCAGCTGATATTCAGACCCTCCACACACCCCTGCGCCGAGCCAGCCGGGACGCGCAGGAAGCTGTGCCCACGCCGCTGGATTCCGGTGGGAACAAATGACCTTTGGTTAAAGATCAGAATTGCTTTACAATTTCCTGGCGCCAGAGAAGTAAAGAATCGACCCTCATCCTCGTTTCCTTCTCTAGCAGCGAGGAGCGGGCGGCGGGTTGGACGAGAAATGACCAAGGGCTTTGCTCCGTCTCATCTCCAGGTGTGGACACCCCAGGTTACGAGAGTGGAGGTTCGAAATCTGAGGCGAGATCCGGATCTGAAGTTTGTCGCCCCAAAGGGGCAGCACTCAGCCCCCGGGTTTTGAGTCCCCAGTCCTGGAAGGCGGACTCCGAATTCCGTTCTGGGCTGGAGGGCAGGACCCGGAGCGGGGTGACCCGGCCGGGGCATGGAAGGGGTTCTCTGTGGGAGGGGAAAGGGAGACACAGCATTTTACTGGCCCGGGCAGCGGCAGACGCCAGCGGGACCGGACTGAAGTCGGGCTCAGAGAACTGCAGACCCGCCGGCTCCGACGCTCCTTGACTCTGCTCTACGGGAGCGCCCCTGAGGTCGGAAGAAGGAAGAAAATAAACGCGCCCCCGGGGTTCGCTCTTAGAGCAAGCGGCCAGGAGAGGTGGGGACAGGGGAGACCGGCTGTAGAGGCCTAGTTCGGAGCGAGGCCTAGCCCGTTACGCAGAGGAGCCGAGAAAACGGTTTCGGGTCACAGCGTGTAAACGCTTTCGCGATTCGAAGCGAGCTCTGGATGGACTCTCGTCCAGTGCCAATGGCTCGGGGAGCGAGATTCAGGCAAAACCTGGGGTATGGTGGTGGGCGCTCGCTCGCCCGCCCAGAGCCGCTGGCGTTGGCCAGGCTTCACTCTGAAATCAGATGAGAACGACTCATCCGCCGCCCGGGCCGGGGAAGCCGGGGAACAGGTGCCCTGGACCGGCAGGCAGAGACGATCCTGCCCCCTGCATGCGTCCGCCGCCCGGAAAGGCCTTAGCCCGGCTTCAGCACCATGGACAGATCTCGGGGCTCTCACGAAGCTGGGTCACTCCGGGGTCGCGCGGGAGGCTACTGCGGGGGATCGGTGCTAAAGCGGCGGGTTGGACCGACACCCCCCGGGCCCTGGCGTGCGAGGCAAGGCGAAGCTGCGACCTGCCCCGTTCCCTGTTCCCCATCCGGCCTGTGCAGCGCCCTTAACGGAGAGAAGGACCCTCTCCTTCCGCAACGGGCCAAGGAAAAGTCGCCGCCGCTGGGCAGCTCATCCCAGCGCGGCCCCCGGGCTGCTGGGCAGCCCAGGGCTGCGGGAGGGAAGACGCTCGCGGGGTGATCCATGGGGAGCCCGCAGGTGGCTGCCCCGGGAGCAGCCGGTCACTTGCACACGCGGCCCGGGGAGGATTCGTTAGCGACTTAAAGAGTTAGCAAGAGGCACCGGGAAGGCGGAGGGCGCAACAGAGCAGGAAGTCGCGGGCGTTATTCAGGGGGAACCCCCAGCCCGAGAAAGCGGCTTTGCCCGCTCGGCCTCCGCTCGTTAGCTCCGCGGAGCTTGTGGGAGCGAACGGGGCGGCGCGGGGAACACAAGGCGAGGCGGAGAGGGGAGCCGAGCGCTGGGTGCAGGGCCGCGCTTGGTGCATTTCTAGGGCCTGAAACACTTTTAAAAAACCCTCCAAACTCCCGAAGAGCCGCGAAGGTAAAACGTGAGGGGGAGCAACGGGCGGGCAGCGGCTCCCCGGAGACCGGAACCGGGGCCGGATTCCCGCTCCCGCGCCCGGCTCAGCTCGGATCACTCAATTACTCCCATGGTGGCCAGCTGCCCTTCCTAGCCCCCACGGTCGCCCCCGGCCTTAGGGCGCTTCGAGGGAGGGGACCCGGCTCTGTGGCGCTGCTGGCCCCCAGAGGGCAGGGGCAGAGGTCCCCCTGCCGCTTCGGGAAAGGAGCGGGGCGCTTCCAAACACCGCTGGATCCGCGCACCGCAGCGGCGGCGGTTCCTCCCGCTACCCCTGGACAGTTACAACCGCTCGGCCCCCAGGTGCCCCCCCTTATACAAGGGGGTGTTAAATCACGGAGAGCAAAACTCGCAGCCCCCGACCCCGTCTCCAGTCCCGCCGGCCTCCCCCCCACGTGGGGGGCAAATCTGTCCCCGGCCGGGGGCTGGAGCAGCTGAACGGCAACACACCTATTAACCCCCCCACCCCCGGTGTAACTAGCTAATCTTCAAAGCAACGTGGAAATGGAACCAGAGCGGCCCAAGGTCCCAAGCGAAGCGAAGCGGGTGCCAGCCGCCGTTTCAGTGTTAGCCCCGCTCTCCCCCGGGAATGGAGCCGGCCGCCCCCGCCAGCGCTCCGGGCACCGAGCCGCGGCTCGGGGGAGCACCCCGGTCCCCTTTTCCCTAGCCCCGCTGGCTCGGTGCGGGGAAGAGAGATGCGAGAGAAAGACCAGGAGCCTCCGAAGCCGGAACAAGGGGGCGGAGGGCTCTGTGTCTGGCGCGGATCTAACCTGGTACTGACCAGACCTGCCCGTGCCGCGGGGGTGACCGGCTCCAGAGAAGCCGTTTTACAAGCGCACCGAGCGGGGGAGATTTGCTGCCCCGAGAGGTGCGGGCAGAGCCGGGGGCGGGGGTTCCTCTCTGCAGGGCCTTCGCTTCTCCGTGCGCTCCAGAACCGCCTGGAAAAGACACCTGCGCCTGGACAGACCAGAGCCCCGGAGGGAGCGGGGCGGATGGGGCCTGCTCCCAGCTCCCCCTGGGCGAATTGCCCCCGACCAAAGCGGCGGGACTTTCCTGCCGCTATGTCACCGCGCCCAGGAAGGAGCTGGGAGCCAAGAGGGAAGCCGAGCGGAGAAATGCAGCCCCGCAGGTTTCCCACATCGCGCCCTCTTCCTCCGCGGGGCCAGCCCTTCCCTAACCCTCCTCACGGTCCAACAAGCGCCCCCAGGCTCGCACCGCTCGAGACGCATGAATCCGATTCCACCGCCCTCGCCCTCCGCAGTGTGAACGGGAAGAGACGCTAGGAAATTCGGGGGCGACGGGCAAACGCGAGAGCCGGCGGGCTCATAACGGAGCTTCCCCGCGTGGATTGAGCTGGGGGAGGAGGAAACGGGGGAAAATCCCCCTTCCCTACAAGTTGGTGCAAACTGGAGCTCCAGGAAAGAACAAGCACCCCCTGCCGAAATCTGTGGCCAGAGCGAAGTTCGATCACAAGGGAGTCTCTTCTACACCCCTTTGGTATGGAAGCGCGTCCACACACAGAAACATCGCTCCCCTGGCACGCCTGTCCCACGCGCCTAGTAGATATACGGTTAAGGCGCTGAACACGGGTATCTCCACACCTGTCCCCAGTTCACCGGCTCTACCTTTTCCTGCGCCCTTGGGGGACGGGGTGGGGGCGCGGTTCCCATTCGCTTTGGGTCTTAGAGGCGCCCAGGCACCCGCGCGCGCTTCGGAACAAACGGAAAAGTCGCTGCAAAGTTTGCTCGAGAACCGTCCGCCAAACCCAGCGGCGGTGCCCGGCCTTGCCAGCCATCCAGGCTCCCCCTCCCCGCCCGCCGCGGATGGGCCACACGCGGGGTAGCTTTTCCTCCCCAGGGGGACACCTTGGCTCCTGGAAAGGGCCGTGCCCGGAGGCAGAGGCGTCCCGGCGCGCCCAGAGGCCAGGCTGGGGCTTACCTTTCGGAGCGCAGCGGGCGCTTTCCAGCCGCCCTGGCTCACGGTCCTGGGTGAAAGTCGCCAGCCAGCTGCTCCGGTGCGCGCTGGCCGCATGGGCGGAGTAGCACTGCGCAGCCCCGCGCACTTACCTTTGGGCGAGAGGAGCCGGTCGTGGATGCCCGAGGCGGCTGCCCCCCTTCCCCCGGAATCGGGGCTGGCTGCGCCGCGCTCCGGCGCGGTGGGAGGAATAAGTAGCTCTCCCCGGCCCCCCCTCTCCGCTCTCTCCTCCCCTGCAAGCGCCGAGTGTCTCTTCGCGGGGAGATGAAAAAGCAGCATAAATATGGAGGGGCCGGAGCCCCGGCGAGGAGCCCGGCTCGGGGGGCGAGGAGGGGGAATCGACTCCGGAATGCGCCGCCTTTATCCGATCCGCGCTGGAACGAGCCCGCTTCGGCGTCCAGCCGGGGAGTTTATAGGGGTGGGGAGCGACAGGAGAGTCCAGGCTGTGTGCGCAGCACCCGACCTGTCTTATAGGACCTCCTGGGCGGGGTGCGGGGGGGGGGGGTTCCACTCTAGCAGGGAGCCAAACAGCCACCCAACCGAGACTCCCTTCGCAATTAGAGAGCTATGAACGCCCCCTCCCCCGCGTGCGGACGGCACTTTGCAGCCGGCTTCCCCCCGCCCCCAGGCACCTCTCCCAAAGCAAAGGGGGCCCGAACCAAGGCACGTCCAGCGAGCACATGCTTGGGGAAAGGGGGTGTTGGGTGCCCCCTCCAATCGCCCCCTTAGGGAAAGGCTCCTCTAGGGTTACTTGGCCGCTGGGGTTCTCCCTGGAGCATTGTTTGTCTTGTTCCACTCCAGAAAAGCCCCCGAGGGTCTAGACTGGTAGAGGATGGAGCCCAGAGCGGGAGCCGGAGCACGCAGAGGGGAGGAATCAGTTAGGAAGCGGCCCATTCTCATGCACCCGGGTGTTGAAACCAAGCCCTTGGCCTGGCCCTGCCTCTGCACTGCAGGGTCTCTTTCCCAAGAGGAGGGTGGGGGACTGGAGCGCTAGAGGATGGTTCAGGTGGCGGAGAAGACACCCAGGGGATCTGAAGTTGCGCCTCATTCTGCCACTGCCCCCACGTGTATCATGTTGAGGAGAGGCGCCCAGGCTGAAAAGCAAGGCCAAAAGTCTCTGCCCCTAAAATGCCTGTGCTCAGGGTGGAGAGAGCCGGGGCAGGGGAGGGAGAAAGCCTAGGATGATGGTGAGCAGACTGGTACAGCATTCCCCCCTTACCAGAGTATATTGCTGTTCTTCGTAACCAAGACCCAGAACGCACAAGGAGAGACCGAGCGCTGGCTGCCTAGCTGTACTCTCTTCCCTTTGTGGAGCATTAACGGCTCCTGATCAAGCACAGTGTAGACAGGGGTTTGACAGCATCCTCCAGTCTTTGCAAGTATTTCTATGGCAACACCACTGCACCAAATGGACCAACAATCTGTTCTTCAGGCATTCACTAGTCACCTGCTTAAAACAACAAACATAGATCTAAGGGCCTGCTCTCCTGGTCTGAATGTGCCAACCCCTCCACTAGGAAACCTGGACACTGGGTTTCCTGGGTATAAAAAGGGCAGCCAAGCTGGCTAGGGAAGAAGTGGGTAGACGGAGTGGCCAGTGGCAGATTGTCTAGTGGCCCCAAAAGTACCCAAACCAGGCTCCACAGTAGCCGCCCAGGTAATTCAATTAGAAAACTTTCCACAGTTGATAGAAAAAAGCAACGCCCCTGCCACAAGTGATCCTGAGAGATGTCAGAGCATTTAGCCCAGGAAGATAGGGGGAGAAAACAAATAGGCTCATTAAGTGCACTCAGTGTGGGAAAGCTGAAAAGTCGAGTTAGCTGTGTCAGGCTGTTCAAAAGGAAAAGTCCAGTTCCACCTGCCTTTCTCTGGCATGCCTGTTACATCAAGCTGTAATACATCATCCCAGGCTAATGAAAACATAATGATCTGCCTTTGGATGCAGGAAGGACTAATTTAATAGTAAGCTATCCAAAGGCATCTGCTCAAATCCACTCACTAGGGGAACCTGCCTGGAACACACAATTTAAGGAGTGGGGGTGGGTGGGAGGATTGACAGATCAATATGAATATTTAAACAGCCAATTAGTCCAGCACATCCCCCATGACTTCAGTGGCGTGACACCCAGGTGGAGTGTGGCCTAGTGGACAGTGCTAGGCCAGAGGTTGCCGACTTCAGCCCGGGGCTCATATATACCTGTCAGGAGGGTGTTTTCTAGCCTGGCGTCTGTTGTGCACAGCTTTGTTATGTAGAGATGGGAGGGGGGGGGCGCGGATGTACAGGAACACGGCCTGCCCCTTTGAGGGGCTCCGACACTCCTCACTGACTCATGTTGTAGGGGAGATAAGCTCTGCTCCTACTCCCTCCTCAGCCCTAGCGAGTCTCTGCCTTCCTCCTCAGGATCCTGGCCCCACTCCAGTCAGCAGCACCAACGGTACCACTTGCAAGGTCCTGCCCGTCAAAGTCTGTTCTCAGTTGCACCTGTGTAAATCTAGACTAGCCATGCTAAAGTTAACAGGCCAGATCCTGAACTGGTGCAAATCAACACAGCCCTGACACCTTCAACTGCATTGAAGTCAGTAGAGCTATGTTGATTCATGGCAGCTGAGGATCTGTCTCAGGGTGTAAATTCAGGGTAGCTGAGAGCAGAATTTGGCCCTGTGAATCTAAAAAGCATTGGAGGGCCCTAGTCTCAGTGCACCCTGTAAATCTTCACACGCCATGGAAGAGTCTGTCAGTCCTCCCCTCCCCTACTGGCTGTGAGCTGATCCGGAGAAAGAGACTTGGGGCCTAATACAAAGTTAAATCATGAATGGCGTAGAAGGAAGACTCCTGTGAAGAGAGATGGCAAAGGAGCCTCCTTGTCCCATCAGTGTTCAGTGAATCTGTTCCAATCCAGCACAGGGTCTGAGGCTGGGACAGCAGATGTTTGCATCCCTCTGGGCGATACAGTTCTTCCAGTAACAGGTGCCTGCAAACTGAATTTCTCCATAACGGGCACTTACTTTCTGTGCACTCCTCCTCCTCCAGGGGAAAGGGAGGTGGTTCCCAGCATGCTATCCTCGATCCTTGAACTCACATCCTTTTCTCCTGTGGGGAAATTGGAGCGGCTGCCAGACACACAGGACAGCCCAAAGGAAAGCAGGGAAAGCAATGCCCAGCTCAGCACAGCTGTAGGCTAGTGGGGGACTCAGAAGCCACCACCCCAGAGACTAGAGGGCTGAGAGGTTGTCCCTTCCCAGGATGTCATCAGCCCATTTCTAGATACCGTTGAACCGGCCTGCCTGGGATGTCTCATCCCCAGGTCATAGAACCATGCTTGGGAAGTGCAAATTATCTGCTTCTGGGATGCAACAAAGTGGCAGATAAAACAAAAAAAGACTCAAGAGAAAATATTTTTCCCTCTCTCTATGTCTGAACTGCCTCCATGTCTTCAAACCCCTCTCCCTGCCCCATTTCAAACACAGCCTAGAACAACGTTTGGCCCGCGATCTATATGCTGGGTGTGATTATAGGAGCCAAGTATCAACATTCCCAGCTCATGCACTCTTCAGAGGCTCTCCTCCCCCATTGTGCTGTCCTCTATTTTCCTCTCCCTCTACCATACAGCCTCCCCCTCCCACTCTGAGGACAAACTGGTGGTTATCGAGGGGGCGTTTACATTAGAGCATCCTATGAAGGCAGTAGCAGCACGTCCCACGTCAGGTCAGTTGTAGGGGCAGCCCCAGACCTGCTCCATTGCAAAGGGATCTAACTGAATCCGTCTCTCAATGCTTAGCTCTTTAAAAGCCTTAGAAACAAGGTAGCCTCAGCATGGATCATGGCCGCAGTAAGCTAGGCAGCAATCCAGTGCAGAGTGGTGCCTGTGGACTCAGACGCTGGTTATGTGTAATTCTACGTGTCCTAGAGGGATTACTGCCCAGGGAATAAAGAAACAGCTAAACATATTTATATCAAAGCCTAAACAGCCTAGGTAGTTGCACACACACATACATACATACAGCAGCTGATAGTTGGTGGCCTGGCACAGAGATTGCAATGATTTGGGACAAATCCCAGGGCTGTTTTCTCTCTCTGCTCCAGTCTTCAGAGGGTGCCTATTCTAATACTCGCCTAGAGGTGGCAGTGAACCTTCACTGTTGCACCCACATCCAACAGTACACCACTATGGGAGGGCTGGAAAGTCCCCTACAGGTTATGGGGATTGTGCTCTTTTTCAGCTGCTCGGACGCTAGGTTACTGAGTGCCTGTGTGCGTGCCTCTACACAGATGGCAAAACACAGACTCACACTCTTAGCCTTTATGGCCAGAAGGGCCCATCATGATCATCTAGTCTGATCTCCTGCACATCGCAGGCCACAGAACCTCACCACCCATTCCCGTAATAGACCCTGACCTCAGAGCGAAGAGTCCTGAACACTGACGTCTTTCCTGCTGACCCTCAGTCACGCCTGTCTCTTTCTCTCACACTCCCCCCCCTTGTAAATTAAGATAATTTTTCAGACTTCAATATGTGTTCAAAAGTCACTGGGTATTAGTAACTGATCTGATCCTCATAGGATTTTGTATTAGCTGGTCATCACAAGTTTAACTTGCCCTTTAGGAATTACTCATCCTATGAAGCTAACACAACTTGGGGCATAAAGTAATATAACACCATCCAGAGGAGAAAATTATTTTTGAATTTCCTTCTCCCCTGAGTTCTGTCAGCCTTAAATGAAAACTCTTCTTAGCGCCGGTCCTTTAGCTAGCAGACAAGTCACAAAGACGATAGCTTCTAGCCCCACACCACATTCTGGATTGTAGCTTTTCACTTAATTTAGCCTCCTTCCAGAAAAGCATTCAAGCAAATGTTTAAATTTTAAGTACATGCCTAAGTGCTTGCTGAATTAGGGCCTTTATTTCTAAAAGTGCTAACATACACATATATTTGTTATTCCTTTCTAACACCTTTGAAGAGCAATACAAATGTGGATACTGTGACGGAGTCAGACCAGAAGGATATAGGAGAGTGCTGGAAGGCAGGTAAATCAGCCTCAGGATGTGCAGGTCCTTGTTCCCTGGATAGCCAAACAAAGGCTACTCCAGACCAATCAAGACACCTGGGGCCAATTAAGAACCTTCTAGAAAGGAGTAGAAACAAACAGCTAGCCTAATTGGGACACCTGAAGCCAATCAGGGACTGGCTGAATCCAGATAAAAACCTCCCAGTTAGTCAGGTGGGTGTGGGTGTCAGGAGCTGTGAGAGGAAGTTATGCTGTTGGTGAGACTGAGTGGTGGACAGTGTATCATCCAGAAGGAAGGAGGCCCTGAGGTAAGGATGAAGTGGAGTTTGAAGAAGCAGGGACTGCTGTGGGGAAGTAGCCCAGGGAATTGTATTGTGTTTTGTGGATAAAAGGTCAGCCATCTTAGCTGATACTATTAGGGTCCCTGGGCTGGAGCCCGGAGTAGAGGGCGGGCCCAGGCTCCCCCCTGCTCTTTCCACCTTCCATACTGGTCTGTGATGAAGGTAACTCACTAGGTGGTGACTCTTGCCAATTATACTGAGAAAGGGAGGTCACTCTGGGGCCTAGATGAGTTTCTGAGGCCCCTAAATCTGCCAGGAAGCGCAGGACCTACGAGTACAAACTTGGAGCTTTGTCACAATACAAATGCTGACCACAAGAAATGCTAATAAAAAGGCAATTAAATAGCAGGAGGAGATGGAGCAAGTGGTAAGTTCCTCGACTGATCCTAGCTTGAGTCTCAGAAAGACACCAAAGAGATAAGTGTGTGATCTGGTCCACACAAGAAATTCCAGAGGGACAAATTACTCCTTAACTGGTATATCAATGCCATAGAGGCTCTCTATATCTTCCCCTCATTTTTCCCTCTTTCACTTCAAATGCCTGTCTTTTAAAAAAAAAAATCACACTCATGATTAAAATATCCTAGAAAATCTCTTTTAATAGAGGACTGTCAATTAATCGCAGTTAACTCACATGATTAACTCAAAAAAATTAATTGCACTGTTAAACTATGATACCAATTAAAAATTAAATATTTTTAAATGATTTTCTACATTTTCAAGTCTATTGATTTCTATTACAACACAGAATACAAAAAGTGTACAATGCTCACTTTATATTATTTTTATTACAAATGTTTGTACTGCAAAAATGATAAAAGAAATAGCATTTTTCAAGTCAGCTCATGCAAGTCCTGTAGAACAATTTCTTTACAATGAAAATGCAACTGAAAAATGTAGATGTGTTACATAACTGCACTCAAAACCAAAACAATGTAAAACTTCAAAGCCTACAAGTCCACTCAGTCCTACTTTTTGTTCAGCCAATCGCTAAGACAAACAATTTTGTTTACATTTGTAGGCAATAATGCTGCCCGCTTCTTATTAACAATGTCACCTGAAAGTGAAACCAGGCATTCTCATGGCACTTTTGTAGCCGGCATTGCAAAGTATTTACATGCCAGATATACTAAACATTTGTATGCCCGTTCATGTTTAGGCCACATTCCAGAGGACATGCTTCCATGCTGATGATGCTCCTTAAAAAATAATGTGTTACTTAAATTTGTGACTGAACTCCTTGGGGGGAAACTGTATGTCTCCTGTTCTGTTTTACCTGCATTTTGCCATATATTTCATGTTATAGCAGCCTCAGTTGATGACCCAGCACATGTTGTTCATTTTAAGAACACTTTCACTGAAGATTTGACAAAATGCAAAGAAGGTACCAATGTGAGATTTCTAAAAATAGCTACAGAACTGGACCCAAGGTTTAAGAATCTGAAGTGCCTTCCAAAATCTGAGAGGGATGAGGTGTGGAGCATGCTTTCAGAAGTCTTAGAGAGCCACACTCCGATGCAGAAACTACCAAACTCAAACCAACAAAAAAGAAATCTACCTTCTGCTGGTGGCATCTACTCAGATGATGAAAATGAACATGCATCAGTCTGCTCTGAATCGTTATCTAGCAGAACCCGTCGTCAGCATGAACGCATGTCCCCTGGAATGGTGGTTTAAGCATGAAGGGACAGATGAATCTGGCACGTAAATATCTTGCAACACTGGCTACAACAGTGCCAGATGAACACCTGTTCTCCCTTTTCGGTGACACTGTAAACAAGAATAGGGCAGCATTTTCTCCTGCAAGTTGGTTTGTCTGAGCGATTGGCTGAAGTAGGACTAAGCGGACTTGTAGGCTTTAAAGTTTTACATTGTTTTGTTTTTGAATGCAGTTATTTTTTGTACATAATTCTACATTTGTAAGTTCAACTTTCATGACAAAGAGATTGCACTGTAGTACTTGTATGACGTGAATTGAAAAATACTATTTCTTTTGTTTTTTACAGTGCAAATATTTATAATAAAAATAAACAAATTGAGCACTGTACACTTTGTATTCTGTGTTCTAATTTAAATAACTATATCTGAAAATGTAAAAAACATCCAAAAATATTTAAATAAATGGTATTCTATTATTGTTTAATCACACAATTATTTTTTTAAACACTTGACAGCCTTTTTATTAATATTTTTAATGGAAGTTCCCCAAATGTTCATACTTTAAGGAAAATATTTAAAATCCAAGAGTTTGAGGATATCTTGCTATCTTGTACTCTTATTTAAAGTGTAGAAACCTTGTTTGCTCCTCACATTCTTGAAATGGTACAAGCTTGAAGTGGTACAAAATCTCCTAAGCATTTATTAATAACAAACCCTACACAACATAAGACTATATTTAAAGATAGTTTTGACATTTAAAACAAAGTAAAGAAAATAACCAAACCACGCAAAAACATCTTTAAACTATAAATTATCGTATTCCTGTGATGTCTGGGGGCTCCAGACAAGTTCAGGGCCCTTCTGTGACAGTCACAGTTCATACACAGAGTCAGAATCCCTGGCCCCAAAGATTAGAGAATCTACATAGACAAAGGGTGTGAGAAAGGGAGGATTATAACTTGTACATAATTAAAAAAAAAATCCAGTACCATCAACTATTCATGAAACAAAATAAAACAAAGAGAAAATGTTTACAGTTTTAACTTCAAAAAGAGTTCTAAAAAGATTCCCACCCCCGAAACCAAAGAGCCATAAATATCTTGCTAACCAATAGTAAGCTAAATGCATATGCATTCCCCAAGCTGCCTATTTAAGAGTTAAAGAAGTCACCCAGCCCCGTGCAGTGAGGCGATGAATCAATGGGAATATCTGAACTTGGCAAGAGGAGAGCCTTATCGTTTTGATAAAAAGCCATAGGGAGCTGGCGGTGGAGGCTAAACTGAAAAGACACTGTCTGCATCACTCACACACTTCTCAATCAGCATCATCTCACTGCAAACAAACATTAGCAATGATCTCTCTCACACACAATAAATCACAGAACAGCAGCTCCAAAAAAACAAACCAAAACAACCACCCCACCACCCTTTCTAGGCCCAGCATTGCCTCTGCAATCTACAAAAAAATTACTCCACTCAGTCTTAGCACTGATTGACAAGAAGTTCATGGAAGCTTTGCCAGGAATTAGATTTATTTCTGGAATGATTTTAATGGGATTCTGAAATGCTGGTATAATACCTTTAAATTAACGGCTTCTCCCTTTTAAACCAGGAGGAAGTTAAGCCAGCTTCCAGGAGATGGAAGCTGACTTTGGTGAAACAGCGACATTGTGACATTTCATTCACATTGAAGATGATTCGTTTTCAGTAAGTTGCCCATCACCAAATTGCTCTTTAGGGACAGTGGTTTATAAAAGACCTTGCCATTTTCAGTGAATCAAGGCCCTGTCCTGCAAACATTTACGCACATGGTTTACGGGAATAGGTAATTTCTCAAATGGCTTTTTACGCAATGTACAAATACTCTCTACAGTTACTTAATTTCACAGAACTTAGCTGAATTCACTTACAGGTGTCCATTTACAAAAGTTCTTTGATCCCATTCCTGCAAGGAACTCCACATGAGTAGAATCACGGACACAAAGCTCCAGGCCTTAATTATCTGCAATACACTAAACAGAATACACCTACCAATTTAGGAAGTAAATCAACTTCAGATTTCACTTCCCTAGAGAAAAGTGCCCCTACTCGACACGGACCCTCCTTTAAGAGTTCTAATCCTTGTTAGAAGCTCTCTGCAAAAGAGAAACAACAACCACCACTAAAAGGGTAACTACATTAACCCATTTTTTTTCAGTGTTTGTTTTGTTTTATTATTTTTCTTTTTTAATAAGCTTGAGTACTTTGGCTTGTCTATCATCTTCCAAGGCAGGGGGAGAACCTCATGTGACTAAATGAGGGGTGGTCAGATCCCTGAATGGATATGAAAATTCCCCTGGCTGTTCCTTGTTTTCCTGGGATGACAATTTTGGAATAAAGTTTGTTGGTTCTCCACAATAATTCATGCCCAAAACCTCTCTCACTCCCAGACAGGTGCGATGGTAATACTAGCACTAATCCTAAGAGCCATAGTCTTGCACTAGAGACACATTTTGTTCTGTTTGTACAGCACCTAGCACTAAGATGGCCCCTGAACCAAAGAACTTACAGCCTAAGTACTAAACAAGAGATGACAAGGGGACACGTCTAGATGGCCCTTTAATTAAAAAACACACACACACACACACACACCCTACCTCGAAACTTTCCAGAGCTGCTGGCTGGGTTCCTCCTGCTCTGAATGAGCCCTTTGTATGAAAATGCACACACACAAACAAGGCCGAGAACCCTCCCTGGCCTGGCTGACTGGCATTCCTGCAGAATGAACACTTCCTTTCTCGCTCACTCTCAGGGCAGCTCTGCACTTTAAGTGCCACACCGGCACTACGGCAGCACTTCAGTGAAGATGCTACTGTGCCGATGGGAGAGCTTCTCTGATCAGCATAGTTAATCCACCTCTGTGGGAGGCAGTGGCTAGGTCAGCGGAGCACTGTCTACACTAGGGTTAGGTCAGTGTAACTGAGTCCCCAGGGGTATGGAATCCCCACCACTGGACAATCAAGACCCCCAAGCAATGCAGTTACACCTTTGTACGTTTATAATTTAGGCCTGGCTTCACTGAGGGGCTAGCGCACGGACTGACCTCCAGCACATGGAAGGGCTGTGCACAAAAGGTTGCTTCAGAGGCTAAAACAGTCTTTTCCCAGCTTCATCTTGCATGGTAAGGATTCCCAGAGAGTACAATTTTGGGGCACAGCTACATTTCTGGTCCACACAAAACAATAAATCCTAACCAGATTCAGCGCCCCTTGCGTCAACACACACAGGATGCTAAGGTGACAATAGAAACGTAAAAGGCAAGAGGCCAGAGTGGGTTACTGGCCTTCTCCAAATCCCCTCTCTCAATGGCTCTTGGTTTGGGACCTTGGGAGGCCTGGATTTAAATCCTGCCTTACCTCAGAAAGGACAAAGTATTGCTGATCTCAGCCTAGCACACGTTACAAAATCACCATCTAATCAGTCAAGGGTCTCGTAAAAATGTCTCCTTAACCTTTGCTTGCAAAACACCTTATTGTCCCCAGGGTAGGTGCCCTTGGAAAGAGGAGGTGAGTGGAATTTGTTTAAACAGTAACAGTTTGCTGTACCCATAATCAGAGTCGGGAGCGTGGGGGAGGCAACACTGCTCAGAAAACAAGCCAAGGTCTATTGAGGGCACCTGGTGGAAATAGATTTTGTTCTTGTCTGTCGGTTACCTTGAGAGCAGAGAGCGCGGCCCGGCACTCTTGGCTTGTATTGTCTGACGTGGAGGAGGGCTGAAGGCTGCCTGGGGAATCGTTTAAAGGGGACAATAGCAGGGAGCCCCACAGATAAGAACATAGGTGTGTGAGCAGAGGGGTCTGGGAGCCCAAGCCAGTGCAGGACTGAGGGACCCGGCAGAGAGAGGCGGGGGTGGGAAGCTGGCGGAAGGGTGTCCAGAGTAGGACAGTGGGGATGGCTGCAGATGAGGAGTGAGGTACAGGAACAGAGCTCTAAGAAAGCTCCCCTAGCTTGGCTGCCCGGGGCGGTTTAGCCCCCATTCAGGGCCAGCCCACAATATTTTAGCACCTGAGGCGGGGAACTCAAATGACGCCCCCCACTGTTATCCCACTTGGACCAAAACTTTGAAAGGTCTCTTGTCCCCTCCTTCCTCCAGCCCAGCCCTCCCCCATCTCTGTGCATCTGAAGCAGAGAGAATACAGACGCACAAGCAGCAGACACAATTTTCTACACTCTGGGTCCTAGTGGTACCTCCCCCCGTCCCCCACACAGTCTGGCACCTGAGGCGGCAGCCCCTCAGTTCCCATCATGGTAAGGCCAGCCCTGCTCTCGCTTTCAATTCACATGCACAGAATCTTTTACAGGAGGGAAAATGCTGCCAAGGGGCGAAACCAAAGAAAAAAAATCTCCTTTGTTCCCTATTCACCTTCCGAAGTTCTCCTGGCAATCCGTGAGCAGCGAGACGGACAAACCGCAGCTGCCTCGCTGGAAGCCTGCACAGCTCAGCACTCGCGCTTTGACTCAACCCAGAGAGGTCTGAGCTACCAGGCGGAGATGGGATTGGAACCTGGACTGCCCCAACTTTCAAGGGGGGGTGGGTGGGGGGGAATACTTTTGGTCTGACTTGCAGTTTTAAGGCTTTAGTTCCTTCCCAATATGAAAATGGGGATGGGGGCGGGGATCACAGGGACCGTCTCGATCTTTAAACCAGACATGTCACCCTGAAAAAGAAGAAGGTGTCTTTAGCAAGTCAGCAACTGGGCCAGATCCCCCAGAGACTACGAGACAGGGAAAAGCCACGAGTGCTATGGCTGATTTCACCTGCGTCCCTCAGTACTGAAGGGCAGGGATTGACGAGAGGAAAGGCTGGATCCGAGGATGGGGAATAGGCTAATCTAGTCTTTAGACATGATCAGGAATTGCTGCAATACCACAGTGGAGGGGATTGGCCTGGGGTCCAAGCCCTGCCAGTGAATTCCTGGAATGCCAGGCTCTTGGATCCAGCTGGTAGAGTTCCATGAAGCTTAGAGCGCGGGTGTCTCTCACATGGCACCTGCATTGTCCCAGGCCACCTTTCATGAGAGCAGGGGTTTCCCCAGCATCCTTGCAGGCCCTGTGTACCCTCCTCCTGCTGTCATGCTGCCTTCTGCCGTCCCAGAGCGGGAACAGGATTCCTGAACTTGTTTCATCCTTTGGGATGCCAGGGCGAGATTGATCTCGTGTTTCATAGGATGCCATAGCTCCGTCCAGTTCCTAGTAGGCAGCACTTCCCATCATAAAAAACCAGCAGGACAATTGGGTCTGCCTGTCTCCCTAGCTGGCAGTCTTCGCAGAGAGAAGTCAAAGACTGCAGAGGGGGTGGGGACATAGGCTAACCAGTCCTCTCACCCCTAGAAGGCATGGGTGCTGGATCAAGGGGGTCTGCCGCACCCCTTGGCTGGAAGTGGTTCCCATCATATGCAGGGTTTACAGTTTGATTCAATGGCTCTCAGAGCCCCCGCTGTACAAATGGTTCCAGCTTCCTGCCCCCCCCCCAATTGGGAGGGGTCCCTCCAGGTCAGAATAGAAGCCCATTGGCGGTTGGCTAGGTATGCGCATTACCACAGTCCCCACTGTATCTTATTTCCTGAATAAACAGAGAACTTCCATTTCCAGGCCTGTCAGTCTGGTGCATTTAATCTGTTCGGTGTTTTTTTTTTTTCTTAAAAGGGAGCGAGCGTGCATAGGAAACAGAGCCCCGTGCGCTTTGCCAGGCAGCTGGAGCAGCTGGAGCTGACTACCAGAGGTGCTGTTCTATGAAGACACCTTTCCTCCCCTGTTATATCCCATTGCTTCCTGAGGAGATTAGTACTGAGTGGTGCCAGCTGACTGAGGGGAAAGCCGCTTGGATAATGCCAGTAGAGCTGACACTCAACAGACATTGGGATTCTTCTTCTATTTTAATAGAAGTCAGCAGAACTATTTTCTCCCCTTCGTTTGATCTGTTGGTAACTCAAGCAGAAATGCACATTCTGAAGGGAGCACAGGTAGGTCAGGCTTAAACACATCTTAAAAGGGGAGCACTACATTAGAAACAGATCAGAGGAGCCTCACGGAAAGGCATGCCTTGCATCATCTAGTGAAGTCCTTTCCTTATATACTACCATAAGAAATAATACCTAACTTCTCAGGCACTGGTCACGAGTAGCTCTCAAAGCACTCGCCAAAAGGGGTCACCATCACGATTCCCAATTTACAGATGGGGAAACTGAGGCACGGAGCTGGGACCTGACTTGCCCGAGGCCACCCAGCAGTAAAAGTTGGGACCAGCACCCAGGATTCTTTGGTTTGAGCCTCGTGCTTGATCCACCTGGCCACCCAAACCAGAGGTACTTAAAAGGAAATGATTTCCTTCTGCTGTTAAATTCAGACTGCGTGTGGGGTTTACAATCTAGTTTTATACCTCGTGTGTGCCCACCATGTGACGTTAGCAAGGATGAGAGCAGATGATGTATCCGGAAGGGAAGGGCTGGCAGGGGTGCCACGTGTGTGAAAATCTTGACCCAGACCCAAGATATTCCAACAGCATGATGTTTTTCCTAGGGTACCCTTGTGCACGAGAGGCATAGAGCCGTGGTATACATGATACAGGCCTGGCATGCTAACATGCCAAATCAACGCTTGCTTAGAGGGAGGCCCATTTTGCCTGGGCCTGAGTTCTGCTGATTTTTGACATCAAGGAGGACACATATTTCATAAGGTTTCTCTCACGGCAAAGGAATAATCATCCAGCTTTTTCTTTTAAATCTTTGGTTGTAGAGTCAGGCGGACTAGATACAATATTCTGCCACTGGCTTACTGAGGGGCCTCAGTCAAGTCATTTAACCTCTCCATGACGGAGTCCTCCCCCTTGTGAAATGGGATACCACACGAGCGCTTTGGGAGGCTTAACTCGTGTCCCAGAGCCACATCATGCAGTTCTAACCTTTCCAGGGCCTTCTACCCAAGGGAAGGCTTCAGGATTTAGTCCCAATAGAAGAGGTGCAGCCTTAAAAGGGACAAACATTTTAAAGAGGGGTTGAAAAGATGTTTTGTTTTGCTTACCTGCCAAGACCAGGTCACAGTGTCTCCACTGCAATAGTTAAATTAAATCATTAAGCTCTACAGCAGCACAGGGAGTGCTGTAAAATGCTCTCAAGGGTGTCAGTAGCTGCCAGAGAAATACATTGCCCAGGACTCTGCAGGTCAAAAGCTTTTCGGTTCACCTTGAAGGTGTAAAATCAAGAGTAAAACCCACACTTGTTCAAGGAAAACGGAGCGGGAGGGGAGAATAAAACAGCCCTAACCCAATCGTTAAACCTGCAATGGACAAGTCCCGCTCTGATCCCCAGTCTTTGAAATGCACATGTCCATCCAGACTGCTAACATCTTTGGAAGCTGGCTCTGCAGTGGCCAGCAAAACAGTCGCTTGTCTAGAAGGATAATTGGTTTAGCAAGCGGTCAAACAAAATTGCACTAGAAACTTGGGGAATACTTTAAAAGAGGCTCTGCAGAGAAGAGGGTCTTGCCTGGGGGAGGGGATCATTAGGGCAGGTTTTACTTGCGTGTAGCCAGAAATCGGCTTCTAAACTCAAGAGTTTCTAGAGGGAGGAGGAGCCACAGTGTAGTATTGCACCAGCTTGAATGATTTCTTCCTCAAAACCATTAACTTCAATTACTGCTTTACCTCTTGGATGCTGGTACACAATGTCCAAGTACAGGGTGTTGGGATCTCCTGTCAGTCTCACGCACATACACACACTACAGAGCACGGACTCTGTCTGCCATGGAAATTTAACCTTGCTCCCATGAGCAATTTGAGGTGATGCAGAGCCAGGACTGACGTGCACTACCAGAGCAGTGTGGTGACACAGGGCTGGACCGGCAGAAGGGAGACGGGCGAGGGGCCTGCAGGCCAGAACGGAGGGCCACTCAGAGAGCCGGAGTAGCTGCAGGTGTGGACAGACGTACATAAGCTGCTTTTGCAAGTTCCCTGTGCCTCACTTATCTTAGCCTATTGTCCAACTAAAATCACAAGAGCACCCAGAAGACGCTGACATTGCATCGGAGCTGGATTTTCCAAGGGTGAAGTGTTAAATATATAGCCCCAATTCTGAATTCAAATAAAGAACACAAGAACAGCCATACCGGGTCTGACCAAAGGTCCGTCTAGCCTAGTATCTTGTCTTTCAACAGTGGCCAAAGTCAGGTTCCCCAGAGGGAATGAACAGAACAGGTAATCATCACGTCATCCTTCCCCTGTCGCCCATTCCTAGCCTCTGGCAAATTACCCCAATGTATCTGGGGTAATTCAACTGACTTTAATGGAATTACCCTGGTAGAATGGAGAGATTAGAATCAGTTCCATAGGATTATTAATTTAGATTGTGGCAGAACCCAAAATGTGCTGGGCAGTTTTCACATTCCAAGCAAAACTGTCCCTTCCATCAGTCCATACCTCTGAGATTCATATCCTTTCACAGAGAAGGGACCATCTGCTCCAGACCGGGACCACACAGCCTAGAAATCTACCTATTGAAAGGGTGAGAGGAAGGAACTCCGATGGTCCATGGGCCACCTTCTAAAGGAGTTAGAGGACCTATTTTAATCAGAAGCATGCTGCTTTAATGGCTCCACTGCCTCCTTCTGGTAAGTGGTTTAATTACATGTTTAAAAGATATCTCCTGCTTTGGGGTTGGGTTCCTGTCTTCCACCGAGTCTGAGGCAATGGAATCACAGCATTTTCAGGAGCAGGGTTTGTTATCCACCTGGGAGAAGAAAGGATCATTGAGCAGAGCAGGGGACATATGGCCCCGGTGTAGCAGTAGAAAGTGGTTAAGCTAATGACAATCCCCATAGTGGGTTTCCACTTCATTGGAGACTGATCATCTTTCCCAGAGCAAATAAATACTCATCATCTTTACCCCTTAGCAACTCTAACACAGCAATGTTTTGATTACACCTCCTGGCTTTCCAATAGCAC
The DNA here is from genome assembly GCA_007922305.1 of Dermatemys mawii. Classification (NCBI taxonomy): domain Eukaryota; kingdom Metazoa; phylum Chordata; order Testudines; family Dermatemydidae; genus Dermatemys; species Dermatemys mawii. Next base: position 2,250,301 of record ML677361.1, read on the forward strand.
GTGGCTTCGCACGTACTGCCCAGTTACCACCTACCCTGTCTGGGCAAGGGTAGGGGGTTGTGTTCAGTTCGGAGGCAAGCTCTTGGCCCTGCCTCAGGAGGTTGCTAATGCATCACAGTGGGAGCACAGTGCTCAGTGGAGGTTCCACGCCCAGGTGACCCTCCATGAGGTCAGTCAGAAGACAAAGCCCTCAGACCTTTGGTTCACATGACACCAAGAGTGAGTTGTGAACAGCCTGGGCCAAATTCATTTCTGGTGTAACCCTACTGAAGTCAAGGGAGTTACACCAAGGATGAGCATGACTCACAACATTAGATTAGTGCAGTGGATGGGGAAATACACAGTGATCCATAAAGATTTCCCATCTTTCCTAAGTAGACAGAATACACTTTCTTCTCACTTATACCTCATGAAACCCTGCTGATCTCACTGGGAAAAGGGACAGCCCTGTTTTAGTGCCCTTCATAGCATCAGAAGAAAATGTGATTCAGCTATGTCTTGGCCCTATATAAATGTTGCAGTTAGAGAGGTCAATAGGAGAAATTCCACTCTAAGCAGAGAGTAGAGCTAGACCTCCAATTTCCTACTCCACACAAAGAACCTGAGAATGTGTCTACAGTATGAAATTAGGTCAAATTTTTAGAAGTCAATTTTTCGGAAGAGATTTTATGCAGTCGATTGTGTCCCCCCACCACTAAGCTCGTTCAGTCGGCAGTGTGTGTCCACAGTACCGTGACTAGCATCGACTCTTGGAGCGGTGCACTGTGGGTAGCTATCCCATAGTCCCCCACAGTCTCTGCTGCCCGTTGGCATTCCGCTTTTTTTAACGGAGTTCTGCCTGCACAGATTCTTCTCCTCATACTGTGATCAGATCCAGTACCTCCCGTTCGGTCCATACCGGAGCTCTTTTGCGATGCTGGGACTGCAGGAGATAAAATTCAAAAGTTCCTGGGGCTTTTCCTGGGTATCTGACTAGTGCGTCTGAGTTGAAACAGCTGTCCTGAGTGGTCATAATGGAGCATTCTGGGATACCTCCTGGAGGTCAATACCATCGAAATGAGTCCACTGTACCCCAAATTCAAACCAATGAGGTCAATTTTACCACTACTACTCCCCTTGCCGGGGACAAGTACAGAAATCGATTTTAACAGCCCTTTAAGTCAACAAAATAGGGTTGGTTGTGTGGACGGATTTAGTTTTAATTCGACATAACAGGGCTAAATTTGACATAATTACATACTGTAGACCAGGCCTGAGCCCTCTGCTTGGCAAAGACCCCTGCCCCCCACATCCAGACTCCTATTAGAAAGCTCACCAGTGCACATAATGAAAGCGTATGAACAAGCTGCAGTGGGCACAGACATCCAAGAGCTCTTCAAATCTTTGATGTGATCAAGATTGACAGCTTGAGAGACAGGTTGTTGGGGTTTTTTTTGTTAATTCCCAGTGGCCAAGAACATTTAGTCTGGCCGGGAAAAGGAAATCACATTAGAGAATTATGGTTCATTTACCAGGTCCCAATGGATGTCTGGCAATAACCACTGGCTTCCTAACGCTATTAGCCAGCGTCTGAACCTTATGATTTCACTGCAGTCGTCTCAACATCCCACACCAGACTCAAGAGCCAAAAACGAGCCAACTGCAGAATTCTGAAGTGGGTAGGATGAAAGATACAGGAGGGTCTAATGCAGGGAGTCCCAGAGTATGCCTTCCCGGATGAGTACTGTAGCCTTCAGAGACTGGCGTTCACAGCCTTCTCCCTGTCTTGCTCCCACAGACACCCTTTGCTACACCAGAAGCAAAACTGACCCTCGACAACCCTCTCTGTTCTAGGCCAACTGCTCAGTTCCCATTTGGTTGCGCACGCTTGAACCTGCTGTGGATCTTGGGTTGTGAGAAATGCAAGCAAGACCACAGGTTGGAGGAGTCCAAGCTCCATTAGGGGTTGGAATGAACACAACTGAATAGGAGAAAAGCACCCAGGTACAAACTGAGGTCTTAATATAAAACGGTCCTAGACATCCATAAAAGGTCAGGAACCACCGGCCTTTCACTTTAGTGTATCTGGGTTCCTCATCAGACGAGCCTAGAGCCACAGAAATTTGGGTGATTTCACTTGAGTCCCCAGAGAACCATGCTTCCTATTTCAAGGCTGCAGAATTCATTATGATTGGGATGCTACTGATCAAGGGAGTCCCGAGTCTAGAAGATCAAGAGTGGGAGCAGATCAAAAGGAGGAGGACAGAGCTGTTGGGACAGAGTACAGCGTCCGCTTACTTACACCAGGCTTGGTTTTAGCCAGGATTGGAGTCACCAAACCTCTCCCTTCCCATTCTCATCCCCATCCCCATCCCCAAACAATGTAAAGAAGGAGACAATGCAACAAGACTACATTAGAGAGAACAGAACGGATGAAACCGACTCTGCAGTTTCCCAGGCCCACCAGGCGTTCTAGCTGCAAGGCTCTTTTGCATAGCAGGGTCTCAGCAGGGCGCGAGTCAGTCACAGGTCAGCAACGCAGCGGGGGCCCACACGTGTGTGCTTAATAGGCTGGCTGACTTCCCCAGCAATGGGTCTGTGGAGGAGGGGCAGTCGTGGGCTGAACGCTGCCGCGCAGGGAGTCAGGAGATGCGGGGCCAGATTCTGCTCCAGGTTACAGTGATGAACTCGGAATCCCACTGCAAATAACGGAGTGATTCTCAATTTACACAGGCATCAAAGAAAGAAATCTGGATGAGATTTTCAGCTTTGCCACCTGCTTGCTGTGTTACTCCAGGCAAGTCACAGTTGCCTGTGCCTTCGTTTTCCATCTGTAACATGGGTAGGTGGACACTTCCCTCTCTTATCTGCCACGCTGCCCAAGCCAGAGAGGCTAGGCTGGGGAAGTCCTGGGCTACCATTTGAAGCCATGTTATCTTTCAGCTTGCAGACAAAACCTCCAAAGAGATGTTGCTGAGTTGCTTCATATTATCTTAATTAGGACTTTATACAGAATTATCTCCTAACCCTTCCCTCTGCTTTCTTTCTACCTCAGGTATGGCTGTCACACCTGGCAGAGGGTAAGTTCCTAGATGTTACAAGACCTGGCTTTGGAGTATTGGTCCTGCCAGCTCTGACTGGCTCGACTACCATCTAATCTCTTTTCTTTAAGAACTGTTGCATTAAGGAGACACTTGCCGATAGTTTCTGGTGACGCTTCCACACCAAGAGGCAGTTAATCAGTTTCCCAGAACTTGGAAGCAGTTATTCCAGAGCAGCTCACTTCTCCACGGCTGCAGAACTGGCTGTCAAGGAAGTGCCACAACTAAGTTATGACCCTACAGCTGTGACGCGAACGATCAATACTCCCGATGGATGAGAAGCCAGCGAGAGGAAGCCATGGTGGCTATCGGCACCAGGGACGACACTCACCGAAGCTAGGGAGAGAGCCCCATTAATACGTCAATGAGACGTAGCATGGCCGAATGGATACAAGACATGGGATTAGACCAGCGAGAGCTCAGAGTTCTAGGCCTACCTCTGCTACTGTCCTGCCATGAGATCTCAGACAAAATAGCCCCAGTTTCCTCACCAATACGATGGGGATTGTGCAGATAGGTAGCTCCTAGTCACAGAGTTTAAGGCCAGGTGGGACCATCAGATCATGCAGTCTGACCTCTTGTGTGTTGCAGGCCAACAACGCCCACTCACTAAATCCAGCCATTTAAACTAGTGTACGGTATTACAGCCTTCAGGACACTAACCTATTCTGAGCCACAGGTGGAGAACAGGAGAGACCGAGGCCCAGGCTGGGTAAGATGATCCCAGCAAGTGATCAGCATCCACATGCTGCAGAGAAAGTCAATGTTCCCCTCCTCCCCCCACCCCCAGATCACTGCCAATCTGACCTGGGGGAAGGGGTGGGGGAGGAGAGTCTCTTCCCAACCCCACATATGGTGATCAGTGGATTCCTGAGCATATGAGTAAGAACCAACCAGCCAGAGAGAGAGAATAAATGAATGAATGAATGAATGAATGAATGCTCTCTGTCTCCTCAGAGCCCTGGCCCATCCCATCTCCAGATCAGTCATGACCAACCCTGAGGCTCCCGCAGGAGACAACCCCCACCCCCAAGCCCTCAGTACACTGGGGGTGGAGATCCCTTTCGGACCCCGGCTGTAGGGTTGCAGCCGGTCACCTGCATGAGATTTTATGAACATCAGGCAACCAGAGGAGACTGCTTAGCTCTGCCCCTCTCAAGCAATCCCATCATATACTCATCAGTTTGGCCTCATTTATAAAAGTACTTTAATAGGAATGAATGTGAAGAAAAGGCACTAGGCATTGGTATTCAAAGGGACAGCAGTGCACAAGTGGCAGCGAGGAGGGTGACTCAGCTATAGGGTAACCTCCCCACCTGCTCCCCTGGGGGGGCCCAGCTAGCATGAAAGTGCGGGGAGAGGCGGAGCTTGGCACTTTCACTTCTGCGCACCAGGATTCAAATTCCAGACTTAAGAGTGAGGTGGAAAGATGCCCAGGAAGCAAGTGGGCACTGAACTGTTGGCGGCATTGCCCAGGTTCTTTCCCTGAGCAGTGATTGATCATTGATAACCCTATGAAGATGTATTCAACTATTTCCCTCCATTCATCAGCACTGAATTTCCTCTGCCCCACACTCCCCAAGGGTGATTAGGGCTCTCCAAGTTCCTCATGGTTTTCTCTGGCCTTGCCTAACCTGTATCATCTGCAGATTTTGCCGCCTCACCGCTCAGCCCCCTTTCCAGATCATTAACAAACAACACAGGACTTTGTATAAGCCCTTGAAGCCTTTGTTGTTGTAACCTTTAGCGGTAGTGAAAAAAATCGATCATTTAATCCAACTGTTTCCAGTTTGAGCTGGTTTTTGGTCCATGACAATACTTTGCCTCTCAGCCCATAACTACTACCTCCGGTGTGGTGCCTGGTCAAAGTCTAACTAAGGGTATGTCTGTACTACCTGCCAATCCGGCGGGTAGTGTTTGATGTATCGAGGGTCGATTTATCGTGTCTCATCTAGACACGATAAAAATTGATCCCCGAACACACTCCCCATCGACTCTGGAACTCCATCTCGGCAAGAGGAGGAAGCGGAGTTCATGGGGGAGCGACTATTTTTAATTCTCCTTTCAATTAATTTACAGATGTGAGTCTCTGTGGTCTGTAATTCCCACAATCACCCCTAGAACCATCCAAGGATCTCCTAAGAGCAGAGAGGGGTCAGCTGGATGAGATCTCCCTAGGGACGATGCTCTTACTCATACGTCCGACTCAAGAGACCCTGGAAAGTTTGTCTGAGCCTGTCTCCTCTCTCAGTTTGACATATTGCCACTGTCCATTTCACTTCCCAAGGAAATCTGATTTGGTCCAAAGTTTATAGTTTCAGTGACCTAATCCCATTGAATGCCTGTTTCCCTTTAATTTACTGCCACAGCTTGTATTAATTGATGCATTACAGAGGTCTTGAGCTGGGCTAATTGTTTAAAATCAGTGAAATGTGAGGTCCTTGAGTAGATTACAGAGGTATTCAGATGCGGGGGAAGCAGGTCTCCATAAAACAGTGATAAATAGCTCAACTACCAGCCAGGTTGACATACCCGGGGGCCTTTCAGAAACATGGTTCAAGACCGTATGTCCTGACATGCCATCACGCTAACTGCAGCTAGGAAACATCCTCTCTGGAAGGCCCCGCTTGGGTAAAACAAGTGGCAATTTTTGAGGCTGGAATACATTGCCCAATGGCCATTTGCTGTTTAAATTTTCTCTGCTGGAGATGGCTTTCACACGGGTATCGCCATTCCCTCCTGAAGTGTCTCAGAGGGTTTTACACACCAGATGCATCAAGCCCCATCAAAATGCAGCCACTTCTGACAGCAGCCGTGCACATTTTGCAGCCTGTTCAGTCCTTGGCCTCTCTGCTGACACCAGATTCAGCCCTGAGTCAGGCCCAGCGTGATGGGGGCAGAGTGCAGTGGATGCCTGGACAAATCGCATAGTCAAAACGAGCTCACCTGGAAAACGTGGAGGCCCTTCTCCACGGTCATAGTGGTGGGCCGGGGGGAGGGGAGAGGGAACAGGCATTAGGTCAGTTTGCTCAATGGAGCCCCCTGCACAAATTCTGCTCTGTGCAGCCGCAGGTGCCTCAGGGGGAGGGGGAAGACAAATTAGTCGTCTCTGTGGGTTCTGTGTTTGCCAGCACGTGATCCCTCTGGTGAAAATTAGCAGGCATGTTCCAATCTAGCAAAATCTACCGATTGCTCAAGGTGCCTGGTGAATGGCTTTACTGGGAGAGGGAGGGAGAAAGATGCAACAAGCACACCAGGGAAAACATAAAAGATTTTCCTTCAAGTCCTCTGGGGCTGGTTAGTTTTGTTTAGAAATGAGAGTTATGAACGGAGTGTGAAGGGGTAACAGTGTGGCCGAAGAGCAGGCATTTATCTCAATATCTGTGCACCTCCCACTCTAATATATTAATCTAACTACTGCACTGGGGTGTCGTGACAAGTGCTACTGTCCCATTTACAGGTGAGGAGCTGAGGCCCAGACACTAAGTAACATGACCAAGGTCACACAGGAAGTTTGTGACTCATCCAGGAATTGAATGCTGGTCTCCCATAACCGAACCTAGCACCATAACCCCAGGCCTGACCTTATGGCAGGAGGCCCTCACTGTCTCACAACAGAGGTTCAGTATTCCTCAGGCATGCCGCCTCAGCTTGGGGTTTCAGGAGGGAGTACAGTACAGATCTACATCACCAGTAGGTTCCCCCCACCAGGCAAACATTAGCTGCCCAGTTACACTGGTTTTAAAAGTTTGCACAAAGGAAGGTTCAGAGGTGCTGGGCCAGGTCCCCAGCCCTCTTAAGAAACTCTGGGAGAATGCTCAGAGTTTCCTTCTGCCCTCTCTGCTCAATCCACTGTCTTTCAGGGAAAGATCCCTGATGGGGACACACTGGGCATAGAAACAGCTGATTTCAGCTAGAGAAAACCAACAGGAGCCAAGCACTAGCCAGCTGGGGAGGCAGCAGTATGGAGGGAAGCATGTTGGGAGTGGAGTTCTGGTACAAACGTGAAGCAGGGCCCAAGGTGCTTGAGTTGATGACGTGAGTCACAAGGCCATGTGAATATAATGTGGAGTTGGCAATAAAGGAGAGGAAAGCTAGTAACCACCCTGACCCAAACAGTTGCAAAGACCAGAGGAGAGAGATGGGAAAAAAGCAGGGAATGCCAGAGACCATCCAAAAAACTAACAATATTGTGAGCATTGCTGTCTGTGACTGCACAGAGATCAGATGAGATACACAGGTTTGGATTGAGAGGTCCTGCGAAACCAGACAAGACAGTTAATTCTATGTTTTTAATCTGTGCACACACACATAACACACACTCTCAGGCTCGGTTTGCCATCTGAGCAATTCCATCAGGAGACTTTACAAGTCAAAATAGTTTAACGTGTAAATCAACACTCCTACACTGCTTTCAGATGACATTAAACCCCAGCCGTTGCAATAGATCGCAGTAAAAACTAAAATACTTCTTTCTCATATGATACATTTAATCTGTAGAGTTCAAAGAGCTTCACGGAGAAGGGGAAGTGCCACCATCATCCCAACTTTTAGAGAGGCAGACCTGCTCAAGGTCACACAGAAAGTCTGGTAAGTGTGTGGAAATAAACCATGCCTCCAGACTACCTGGTCTGTGTTCTATCCACTAGACCACACCACCTCCTCTGGTAAGCTCCCGAAGAAGAATCCTGCTTGAGATTGGTTTCAGACCAACAACCACTGTTAAAAAACAAATAAACAGTGCAGTTTATTTTGAACAGACACTGATTGAGGATTTAATTTATTTGGGAACAACACAGGAGTTTTCTGATTAATTAATTTGGAAGAGTGATTAGTGTCAATAGTTTAAATTGCAATCCTCTTTTTGGAAAGACGGCAGACAGTTCAATTCAAAAACGACATCATCGGAAGCTTGGCTACAAATTGGTAAATTCCCTTGGACTAGTTTAAGATAATTCCTGTCTAACAAATGTATTAAGCCTGCGGAAAACAAAAAGGGGTAAATACCTCTCCATGTGTTTAATGGAATAAGAACACTTGATAAACAGTTGCTACTTTTTAGAAACATGCATCTTATTTAGAGATCCACAAACCTGTTAAGAAATCTAAACCATCCATGACAACCAGAACAGGAGCTATCATATTTCTGCTAACAGAAAGAAAAAAAAAAAAAGAAAGATATTGTTGTTTCCTAAATTAAACAGACACTCAGGCCTGTTAAACTGCAAGATCTGGTCTTCTCTGAAGAGTTGTTTTAAAAGCTAACATGGGGGAATTATGCCCAGAATCATTGACGACGATTCTTCCCTGCTCAGAATACAAACTGATTGGGGGAGGTTAGCTGTCCTTGCTGGGTGAGCTAATGCAAGTAAGGACAGCAATTACGTTGTCCAGTTACCTGGCCTTAGAATTAGCAACTGATTTTGGCACTGCTGGGTGGCTGACCACAACAAGGAGGAAATTCTGACTCCGCACATTTCACGTTGGGACAGTTCTTAGGAAGGACCCTATTTCACTCATAGTTCGGCAGGTCATGGAAGTGTTCTGCCCTGCCTCGCTCTTGGCAAACACCCAGCTCAGCCTTCAGTACTCCCACAGGTCTTAAATTGGCACTCGGGAGGTGTAGGAAATGTGTTTCAGTTTGGAGAGTTCCCAATTTCCCTTTCCCTCTGGATATACAAGATGAGGCACTCTCAATGAGGGGCTGGAAGTGTGGGGGAGGGCGGAGGGAGGGCAGAAAATGCATCAGATGGAGCCCGACGGGAAGGCGTGGAAAAGGGGTAGAAGCTTCTCAAAGTCCTTGCCCTGGCTAGTCAGGCCTGTGCTCTTGAGGTGGAAAGGACGGCGAAACCGATTTAAGGAGAAGATTAAACTCATTGGGCCCATGGCTCGGTTAAGCCACAGCTGAGGGGCAGGGATGCTGCTACGATGACACTGTACATCACCGGCCGTGAGTTGTACACACACAGCTACACGCTGCAGTGAAAAGCAGGCTGCATCCCCGGCAGAGGTTAGCTACACGTGCCACTCACAGCTCAGGCAAGGCAGCGGTGACAGGCTCCTGCCAGAGTCTGTCCCTGCAGCAGGGGAAGGGCTGGAGCGGCAGTGAGACAGTGGGACACTGCACAGCTGCAAATGGCAGCACTGATGGCAGGTCTGGGGAGGCAGAGCACATATAGGGTCCGTATTCCCATACATACCCACACACTTCAGGTGTGTCTTCTCTCTACTGGCTGAAGACACGTCTCACCGGCTACCGGGCCTTTACACCCACGCCAGCGGGCTCTGTGGGTATGTATCCCACATACTGCCGAGACACGTGCTTGGCCTATCCAACAGTATAGGCCCGCTGTTTCTTTTTGCGTGTGTGGTTAACCTTGGAGGTCTAGTGGTGCTTTTATGAAGAAGAAGGAACCCTGCTGCTTATGCTACTGCACTGGCCAATAGTCAGGCGGCTGTGGAAAGCGATGGACACGCCTTAAAACAGGACTTGGCTTTGGCAACTGAACCCCAGCCCAAAATTGTATCCTAGCTTATTTACCTGTTTAAACCCCCCCCCTCCAAACATCTGTACTCTAGGCCCAGAATTTCAATTCAGAGCTGTGGGCACCTCTGTATTACGGAGCTGGGTGGGATGTGCAAGGATGGGCCACGACAAATTTCAGCAGAATGTTTAGAAATTGTGTACTATAGGGTAGGACTATAACAGATTTAAGAGAGAACTGGATAAATTCATGGAGGATAAGTCCATTAATGGCTACTAGCCAGGCTGGGTAAGGAATGGTGTCCCTAGCCTCTGTTTGTCAGAGGGGAGTGATGGATGGCAGGAGAGAGATCACTTGATCATTACCTGTTAGGTTCACTCACTCCGGGGCACCTGGCATTGGCCATTGTCAGTAGACAGGATACTGGACTGGATGGACCTTTGGTTTGACCCAGTACAGCCTCTCTTATGTGAACATTCCCCAGAGTTTTTTTTTTTTTAAATAAAAAATGAAATAGTTGGGTTTGGGTTTTTTTCCCATTAAAAACCAAATTTTCACGAAGATTTATTTCCTTTGAGAAAAAAAGGCCATTTTTCAAACCAACATGTTTGAATTGAAAATTTTAACCAGCTGTACTGGGACAGAAAGTCCAATCCTCAGCTGATTGAAGTCAGCAGAATTTACTCTCACCTGCTGGGGATTTTTAAGCTCTGCAATGGACAATAAAGTGAACAACAGCTAATGCTTCTGAAGCCTGCCATGAATCTCGAATGCAGAATTCCTGCGAAAGGCCCAGGGGCAAAAAATATTTATAAAAAACCCTCCGATATAATCACCCGCCTTAGCATGGGCTGGTCCTGTGTGATCCATGTCCCACAGGCTTCCAGAACATCAGTGACAGGGAACAGGTATCACGGGAAGCTGCATAAAATTGAAAGATTGAGTTTAATGAGGAATTGAAATCCGGCAAAGGAGAAAGAACAAACGGCCGGTTCCTTCGTGGAGAATGGTTACTAAGGGAGGGTTACTAAGAATAACAACAGCTGTCCAATCAAGTGCCATAAGTCATGGAGATTTGAGCGGATGCCTGGCTGATGCCATCTGCTTTCAACTCCTGGCACATTGTACCCGGGCAGGAGACAAAAAGCATTTGACTGCAGAGAGATGAAGAGAAAGGAGAGCCCTTCTCCATGCCAGAGACTTTCCAGTACATCCCAGTCACATCCAGAATGCCCACCACTGGGCCAGAGCTCAGTGGCATCTTCATGAGACCTCTGTGGCTTGATCCTTCCTTTTCTCCCTTCCCTGCTTTGCTTCCCTCAGCTTGCTCATTACCAAGCAGTTACTGCTCCATGCAGCACCATGGAGAGCAGAAGGGATGTTTCAACCAAACTGCTGAGTGAAAAGACAGCAAGGGAGAGAGAGAAAAACCGATGATGGGAGAAGTAGGGCGAGTTGGCAGAGTGCTCTGAGCAATCAGGAAATCACTAGGCCTGAGAGAGGGAAGAGAATGTGTCTCTGTCCAATGCACGTACCAAGCTGTTTTTAAGCCGCCGGCTGGGTTTTCGGGGATACACATGCAGGCCCAGGACGCCTGCTCAGGAATGTCGGCCTTCGGTTTTTATACTTTGTGGACTTGGCTCCTGCCTCTTAAATCAACCAGATCTCAGCACCAGCCTCCTCTCTGTTCCTCTGTGTGGATGGACCACCGCTGGCGACAGAGCTTTCTCCCTCCGCCCTTCTGGAATGGATTCCCTGGATCTCTCTAGCCCAGTGGTTCAGAAACTGTGGGTCAGGATCCCAAAATGGCCGGAGCTGAAGCCTGAGCCTCACGGCCTGGGCTGAAGAAGCCACCTGAGGGCTTCAGACCTAGGTGACGGGGCTCAGGTTACAGCAATCCTACTTAGGGCTGAAGCCCTTGGGCTTTGGCTTTGTCCCCCTGCTGCTCCCCGGGGTTGTGTAGTAATTTTTGCTGTCATAAGGGGGTCGCAGTGCAATGAAGTTAGAGAACCCCTGGCCCTTTCCAAACACATTTCCCCCAACCACCCCAATCCGTCATTACAGTGCTAGGGCTCCTCTGCTTCCCTGCACATTTTAGCTGTGTTGCTATGGACCTCTGAAGAGTTCTGGGTCAAAGGGTACATGAGAGACAGGTTCTGAAATAACACTGGTGTATTGTCCAGTAGGAGTGTGTCTCCCAATTTCGACTTTTGGTAGAAGTGTCATATGCTAATCCTTCCCCTTCTCCCTCCTCATTCCCTTTCCCATCGCAGTGACTGGCGAATTAAAAGCTCATGGGAATGGGTGTTCTCGGCCATAAATTATTCTTTCTAGAGAGTCCTACACCAAGAAGTGACCAGCCAGACAGCAAACACTGGTCCGTTTTTATTGCAGGGCCAGAGACAAGCAGGGGGCATGATCAAGTCTGTTCTCTCAGCCCACTTTCCACCACTGAAGAGTGAGATCATACGACTTCTCACAGAGCTGCACCTGAAAGAATTCAGCCTCCTCAATTCAATAGAAATTCACACTAGAAAAGTCTCCTGTTCCTCTTGAGATTTTCCTGATTCTCCTTTTAAAGAGCAAGCAAACAAGAATGAAAAATATTCTGTTTAGGTTTGGGATTTTTGTGGGGAGCAGGGGTAAAAAAATCAAAAATTAAATGGGAACAATTTTCACCTTCAGAGTTTTGTGGGGGGGTTTTCCTTCCTCTTTCCTGATCAGCTCTAACCTCCTTCCAACCCCAACTCAACCGGCTTGGAATCTTGGCTCTGGTAGCAGCAAAGGGGGTGCAAGGTGATTGGTGGCTGTCATCTCGAGCACCTGCACGTGGGGGATGCCATGATTTCAGGCATCCTCCAGCCTACCCAGAGCGAGGAAAGCTTCATTAACTTGGCAGCTGCTAAGAATTGGCTTTGAAGTGACAAGGATGCTGGCCCTGCCACTCAGAGGCTCACAGAGTCTGGTTTTCTAAGCCACAAAAAACAAAAACAACAAGAGTCCCAATATACGACCAACAAGCAAACCGAAATAGATACTGCTCTGTCTGGGGACTCGAGGAGGTTGCCAAGGGACCAAGAAGGTGACCGAACTTACGGAGTGTGGAATAATGGCCTATTGCACCACAGATCTGCTTGTGCTTCAGCTCTGATGTCACATCTGACTGCAGGTGAATGCGTGTGTGTCAGGTTTGTGTCCCCATATTCCCCTGCCCAACTTTTCCTCCCCTTTCATTGCCTCTGAATGAACTCAAAATAGTTTGAAAGCCATTTTAGAGAGACATTTGATTTTTTTATTTAAAAAAAATCCACAGATGAGATCCTCAACTGGTGTGAATGGGTGGCATACCACTGAAGTCAATGGAGGTATGCGGATTTACACCAATCATTGATCTGGCCCCATTCATTAAAAGTAAACCAAAATCCGATTTCCTGAGCTGGGTTTCTAATAGCACCTCAGGTTATTAAAACAGAAGGAAGTTTTAAATCTAGTTTATTGTTCATCATTTTATTATTTGCTTGCTTTCTGCATTTTCCTTAGCTTGGACAAGGAAAATAGATTTGTTGGCATCACATCAATTTTCTAGTAAGCTGTACCTCCTCGGTCTTATGCACTAGCCTAATACTTCATGGTCTGGGTCGCAAAAGTTTTCAATCCAAAACCAAAAATAGTAATTTTTCCTTTCCCCTAAAGAAAGGAAATTAATGAAAACATTTCTATTAGAATTAAGTTTTGCAAAATTTCATTTATAAATCCAAAATTCTGGGCTTAAACCTGAGAAAGCCCAGAAGTATTTATTAATGATGATAATATTGAGTTATACAATATATGCCATCAGAAAGAAAAAAATAGGGTCCAATCCTGCAGACAGGCTGGCAATTTAGTAGCCCAATTTTTCAGGTAATTAAAGGTAATCATGTGAAGAAGTGTTTGCAGCATCAGCCCTCAGTGTAAATGGTGTAAAAGCATTTCATAGAGAGCAGGGGTGTCCAATACTTTCACCACTAGCCACATGTGGCTAATAGGCTACTGAATTGTGGCTAAAGCATGTGGCTTTTTTATAATGTGGCTAATAAGAAAAATACAACACCACAAGTGTGGCTAGCAGTGTGACTAGCATCGGATTTCTATTGGACACCGCTGATAGAGAGAATATATACCATGTGAATTTGGTACTAGCAGGGTTTTTTATGCTGTTTTTTTTTAAATGACACCCACTGCCAAGTGCTTGCCAGTTTCAAAGCACTTTGCAAACACTAATTCATTCATAACACTTTAACATGGTTAACCCACATTGTATTCTCCAGGGCAGCATTTTTTTTTTTAGAACAACCTGTCAGACACGAAGAATTAACAATCTCAAAAGATCGATGTGAAAAGGATTAGGATACTGAAGTCTCTCACGGTTCAACTTGGGCTTGCCATTGCTTAAATACCTGAGGGTATCCTATTCATAACACCTGGCTGGCTAGCAGATCACAGACATGAGCAAGTCAAATCCTGCCAGCACTTTCCTCTTATCTCCTTTCTTTTCTCCCCTGTGCTCCCTAGAAAAGCATAACAAAAGGTGGAAGGAAGCTGGGGAACTGAGCCAAAGTGAAGATTTCATCGAATCATAGGACTGGAAGGGACCTGGAGAGGTCATCTAGTCCAGGCCCTGCACTCATGGCAGGACTAAGTATTCTCTAGACCATCCCTGACAGGTGTTTGTCTGACCTGCTCTTAAAAATCCCCAGTGATGGAGATTCCACAACCTCCCCAGGCAATTTATTCTAGTGCTTAACCACCCTGACAGTTAGGAAGTTTTTCCTAATGTCCAACCTAAACCTCCCTTGCTGCAATTTAAGCCCATTGCTTCTTGTCCTATCCTCAGAGGTTAAGAAGAACAATTTTCCCCCTCCTT